>OY856413.1:991327196-991519696 GCA_963693085.1 Alisma plantago-aquatica | reverse complement strand
CCTAGGCGGACTGCTAGTATCCACATTGGTGGAAAAAGAAGTGCATCTAGTACCTATATAAATGCTAGTCGGCTGTCTCCTACTGCGACATGTATGGTATTGACAAAGGGGAGGAGCTCGTGGAGAGCATCCTCAATGTGCACGCCGATACAATGGCCCTCATTAACCCCTACTGCCCTATATTTTGGGGGTCCAGTGTTCAAATGCCGTCGGAGACAAAGAGGGACAATTTTATGTATTAGTGATGGTGTGGAGTAGGACGGGGGTGTCGTTGAAATCTTTGGTCGAACCTGCGGCTTGGTAGCTGATGAAGATTTCTATTCTCCTTACCGGCATCTGAAAACTTTCCCCACATCCGCTAAAATCCATTGGCCACAAAAGTTGAGTTATTTGCATCCGACGTCCCTCCTGCAAGAAGATACACGCCCTATCTCGTACGCAGCTTCAGGATCCTGGCAGCGGAAGAGAACGCAGCGACGATTGCTACTGTCAGCCCGATCAAAGTTGCCGGAGTAAAAAAAGGCACCATCAACGGCCTCATCGACGACAAATTCATTGATGGTGACTCTATCCATGTGGCTTCGCTGTGGCTGGGGTTCCTATCCTCTGTCGTCCTCTTTATCAGGAACCTCTGAAAGTTCCACCCATTCTGTAAAGGCATCAAGAAATTCAGAATTCCTTACTTCTGTATGGAGCAGGGCACAGAGAGTGAAGCTTCTTTCTTGTTGCAAATTGGCTCTCTTGTGGGTGTAAAGGAACAATCATTTCAGTTGATCAGCGGGCACTAGATCCCGTCATTGGGCCTTGGCACATGAAAATTTGATAAGCAGGTGGTTGACACCATCTTCAGTGTCATAGTGTTGGCCGGTCGTCAACAATTGGTACGAGTCCAGAGCCAGGGAGACGTTTATAATTGTATGTTATATAACACAGTTATACGAGTATACCCTCTTCAGAGTAGAATCTTCTTATTTTTTTATGTAGAATTATATCTTTATCAACCGATCAGGTCGGCCACTCCTCCTCAACTGCATAAATCTCTGCATTGCTACTACTATCTAGTTATATTTGTCTAAAATATAATGTCCTTCCTTCCAAAAGTTTACGGTGAATTAGAAATCTTCTCATTTCTAGATGTTTACCCTATGTTCTAGGGAAATTTGACTATATATTCTTTTTGTAAAACATAAACTAGAAAGTATATTTTCTTTTTAATAAAGGCACTTACTTTTCCTAAATTCCAAATCAGCAATCCTTTTTTTGTATTGTAGAAATCATTAGCAACGTTAACAATTGATAAATGAGTAAAATAACGCCAACTAAAAATACATGAAGCAACATTTTCATGGAATACTTCTCTACCTATGAGCATGTCACCTTTATTTTGTAACATACATGTTTTAATATTTTTGATAATTGATTCATTACTTTTTATGACACACTATTACTTTTGATTTTAAGTGGTTACTTTTCATGACACATAGTTACCTTTTATACCTTATAATTACTTTCTAGTGAACTTTTTTGGTAATTTTTATAATCACATTTAGTTATATTTCATATATTTTTAACATTTTGGTTTCTTATAAACATGTCTCATTATTAGTACATAACCCTAAAATTAAATTCCACATATACAATATTACAATGATTTATTATACATATTTAATAAGTTACTTGTATTTTTTGTTACTTTTGTAGTATGTGTTACTTTTAATGATCATATGTTATTTTTTTAGTCAAATAGTTAATATTCCATACACACAGTTATGTTTAGTATTTTTTTGTTACAATCAATGAACTTTAAACATTTAACATATGTTTTGGGATTACATATTTATTAATTTCATTTCCTAAACTTTCAAAACATGGATTACCCTATTTCTACTAATAGAGACTGGGTACCAATATGTCACTGACCCTCTTTCAGACCGCCCAGGAGGCAGACCCGCTGGCGGCGTTGTTCATTGGAACAAAGCACCCACAAAGGACACATGATAGGATTAACATATGGCCGACGTGCTTGCTTGTAGCAGAAGGTTCATCAATGAAAAATGGGCAAATGAGTAGTTGGTGCGATGGTCAATCTCTAGCTACTTTGTCTCCTCTACATACTTCATCACTTAAGCATATGCAGCAACCCACAAACCTGACTTTCTACTACTGAATCTAAGCAGATCAGATTGGATTGGAGTTTGGTCATCTTCTTGGTGGTTGCTTAGTGAGCAACCTTATGATCCATAGTGCTTGTTCAGATGTTTACCTTCTATTTTTTATTTATTTATACATAAATCTCCCAAGCTGATTCCCCTCATTTCAAGTCTAGAAGATCGTTTACGTTTTTTGTATCTTGAAAGTGTTGCAGTCGTTTGATGAAATGATAGAATGAATTGCAATATCATGACAAGTGATTGAAACAGTAGATAAAAATGGTGATTGGTTAATTTCTGTTAAGAGGTCATTTTTAAATTGTGTGACAACTCATACTTAGGACACAATTGATGCTTCGTCACTCGACCCAAATTAATATCTAGGTACTTATTGATATGTGGTATTTACAATCGCATGCAGATGATGTCTTTGTCGTACTGCAATCATTATCATTGTATTTTTATTAAAGTGGAGTGGGGTTAGAACTGGGAGCTCTGAGATTTAGGTTCTGGTGGTGTCGCATGACTACAGTAGTATGTAGTCATGTACCACGAGTGAGATATTAACTAGTTTGCTATAACTTCCCGATCTCCCGATTGAGCTGCACATCCATGGTCAACTGGCTATCATAGTGTTTGAATCATAGTTTGCTATAACTGAGTTTGAATCATAGTGTTTCTTTTCTAGGATATCACAGTTACTCTTATTGCTGTTAGAGTTACTCGTAGTGCTCGTTCAGTTACTCACAGGGTTGTCACAGTTACTCGTAGTGCTTTTTCAGTTACTCGTATTGTTTTCACAGTTACTCTAACTGCTAGTTGAGTTATTCATAGTGCTCGTTCAGTTACTCGCATTGTTGTCATAGTTACTCGTAGTGTTTCATAGTTACTCGCAGGTTTTTCAGTTACTCGCAGGGTTTTTTCAGTTACTCGCAGGGTTTTTTTAGTTACTCGTATGGTTTTTTCAGTTACTCGCATTGTTTGTTCAGTTACTCGCAGGGTTGTGACAGTTACTCGCAGTGTTTGTTCAGTTACTCGCAGGTTTGTGACAGTTACTCGCAGTGTTTGTTCAGTTACTCAACCATTACTTGCAGTGTTCAGTTACTCACAGGCTTGTTTCAGTTACTCACAGGGTTTTTTCAGTTACTCGCATTGTTTGTTCAGTTACTCGCAGGGTTGTGACAGTTACTCGCAGTGTTTTCGCAGTTACTCTAACTGCTATTACAATTACTCGCAGGGTTTTTTCAGTTACTCGCATTATTGTCACAGTTACTCGCAGTATTGTCACAGTTACTCGCAGTATTTTTTCAGTTACTCGTAGTCCTTTTTCAGTTACTCGTAGTGTTTTTTCAGTTACTCCAGGGTTGTGACACTTACTCGTAGGGTTTTTTCAGTTACTCAACCATTACTCTTAGTTACTCAAGCATTACTCTCAGTTACTCAAGAATTAATTTCAGTTACTCAAGCATTACTTTTCGGTTACTCAAGCATTTTGTTACTTTCAGTTCAGTTACTCGCATGGTTGTATCAGTTACTCGTAGTGGTTTCAGAGTTATTCTTACAACATTCAAAGCATAAAGGTATTTAAAGCATTCAAGAACATAAGCATTCAAACCATAAATGTATTTAAAGCATTCAAGATCAGCTATACATTCAGTCTTTTTACAGCACACTAATAACTAATCCATTTTAATCAGTTGTACATTTAGCCAAAATATAAGGCCAAAACACAAGATAAATATTCTTCGAGCAAGAACTACCGGTGGAGAGGAGGTCGAGGACTTCAAATCTATATGTACGTACGTGAGCTAAGTAACTGCACCGCCGATATCATGCGATGGGAGCTGCTGCTGTTGCTACTTCTCTTGATGGATGGATTTTTTTTGTGTAGTTGTAGTTGATTAGTGTGTGAGTGAGGCATATTCAAATATGTAATGGGTTGTTCTTGTGTAGTAATTTGAAATTGATTTATATTTCTTCCTGTATTTTGACTTGTGTTTGGAATCTATTGTTGTGTTACCTTGAGCTCCAGAAACTGTATGTATACATTGATTATATTACAAAGAATCTTTTTTTATCAGATGTTACTCCTTGAAAAATATTTGTCTCTCTTTGTGTCCAACGAATACTCTTTCTTCTGAAATACTTACATTTTTTGGTTAGAACAATTACTTTTATGTTTGTACAGTTACTTACAAAATGTAAATTTGTTACTATGTGATTCACATACACTGGTTTTGTTTATTTGACTTACCTTCCACCACAAGAGTTACTTTACAAAATATAACAGTTACTTTTTGAATGCACATAGTTACTTTTATGTTGTCACAGTTACTCGTAGTGCTCTTACGGTTACTCTAGGTGCTATTATAATTACTTTATCGATGACGAGTTCATCTCTTTTATTTGTCAGTGAGTTCTGATATAGATACTTTTTTTTGGAATAGAACACTTGCTTTCGTGTTCGTACAATTACTTACAAGATGTCCTTGTTACTCTGTGTTCGATACACATTATTTTTGTGATACGTGTTTTACCTTCCTACTTTTACAAAGTATAAGAGTTACTTTTTTGAATCACAAGGTTACTTTTCTCTGATGTAACAATTACTCTTAGTGTTCTTACAATTACTCTTAGTGTACTTACAGTTATCCTTAGTGTTCTTATAATTACTTTATGGGTTATGAGATCATCACTCTTCCTCTTGAGTTAGTTTATTTTGACAGGCTAACTGAAAGTATATATCTTCATACAAAACCACATCAGCTATTAATGCAAGAATAGGCTAACTGAAAGTATATATCTTCATACAAAACCACATCAGCTATTAATGCAAGAATACCACAGACAAAGCCTAAAACGTTATCTATTAAACCCAGAAATACTCCTATTTACAATATGATTCATAATAAATGTATTTTCAGGCTTGCAACACATAGGTAAATGTATCTCATAGCAGTTACATATCATAACTCCAGAACCAAATTGTTCAAATTTAACATTTCACTTAATAAATCAGTATTCAGCTCGAATTCAGCCATCTGTCGAGGTTTGAAACAACTTCTTCCTCCGTGCCTTTTTCTTCCTGCACATCTGTATCTGCTGCTTGTTTCTGCTCTCCTTACTTTTTCTGACCCTTATCTGCTTCTTGTACTGATCAGCTGGACCTTCTTTGCCCCACCAAAAAAAATATAAAAAAAAGTGACAGGAAGGGTGTGCGGGTAGCTACCCGCGCGGGTATTAAAGATGAGCCCATTAATCTATTAGTTTTTGTGTTGAAATGTTACTTTTTTGTGTCGAACAATTACTTTTTCACACCATGTAGTTACATTTAATATTCTGATTACGTTTAGTGAACATTGGAAGATCATCAATTGATGGATTTAAAGTTAGTTGTAAAGTTTTTGTTCCCTAGCCAAAGCTGTTTGCGATAGATACCTTAACTACCATCTATACTATATGTAATGACAGTTATTTACAATTAAATTTATCCTACCTAAATGGCCATCATTCATTTACTCATTCCGTGTTCTATACTTCTCGAATGTGAAATTACTCTATTAGTTGGCCACTCCTTTGGTCACTCGTTCCCATCATTCCTCGATACGATCTATGTATTCAATCATCCAGTTAAAAAAAAGTTATGCATTCAAATCGATCACCACTGCCAACAGCGGCCACGCCAACTATGAAAATCTGGTAGTCCTCTTTTTCTTGGATTCTGTCTCTACTTTTTGGATCCCCTTCTCCTGCGGCCTTCAGCCTCCTCCCTTGGCTTGATAACCTCTCTTGCGGCCTTCTCAATTGCATCTTTCTTTTGATATATGACGTCCCTGCTGAAACCAGATTTGAGTGGCGGCTTCAGCCTGACGGCAAAGGCCACACACAACATAATCACAAAGAATTTATTGTTGAATAATTGCTCTATGAGCAGAGGCCAGATTACAAGCAGGGTTCCAGCCGCAACACATGACAAAGGTGCTTGGTTGCCGATGAGCACATGCGGATCGGACCACAAGTGATCGATCCATATCCTCTGGAATGGAGGGCGATGAAGATGATATTCTTCCGCTTGGCTATGCAGACATCCATGTTGGTGTCAGCCTAGCCTCTACTCATCGCACTCCTCGATGTTGCCTTCCCCTATACGATCCCGATGGCCTTTGCAAACAGCACCGGGAAGAGGCATCCTCCGACGCGCCACCTTTGTTGGTAGGCGACCAGTTCCAAACTGTCCTGGGGAGGGAGGGAGAGTTTCTGCCCAGGCGCATGGGTAACGGGAAAGCGTCGTTGTCATCAGCCAGATAGCTCTCGTCGGGGACCACCACCACCACGTATTGCTCTTCTTTTTAGCAGCAACATCGTGGATTCCGCCACCTTCCTCTTAGGTGTTGGTACAGACACCATCACCTCTTCGGCTGTCTGAAGATGAGTCCAGAGCCAGTGTGCCCCAGGGGTAGAACCAGTCAGAGGGGTTGAGGAAGACAATGATGAAGAGGAGGTGGCAACGGCGTTGAGAGAGGCGAGCAGAGGTCCGCCAATGCAGATGAGGAAAAGAGTATTCACCGGGGAGGACTCCAAAGTGTAGGGAGTCAGTTGGGTTCAGAAGAACATACATGACTTTATTGGGCTGCTGGACTGCCTAGAGGTTTGTAGGAAGGCGAATATTTCCGCCGGATTTGTATCATAGCGAAGCAGGATTTCTGAAGTCAGACATGAGAGAAGATGATCAAGAAGACAGGCGAATGGAACACCAGGAAGGCCCTGGTAAGTCACGAGGGTGCCGCCGTAAGATAAACGGGAGACGGGGATTGTCGGAGCATAGGATCCGCGAGAAATCTAACAGGGTAGCGTAACTTAAACTACCCGCGCGGGCATTGAAAACGTCCTCATATATATATATAAATATATAAATATATATATAAATATATAAATATAAATATATATATATATATATATATAAAAGAAATCCCTGATTTACCATCCTCTATCTCCACCCATTATGTTTTTAAAAATATTTATCTAGCTATAAGGTTAAATTTGACATTAGAAACTTTTTTAACCTCTCTAATCCAAGTTATATAGTACACTGATCATGAGATTGTAGAGTAATCCTAACCAAGGTAACTATGATTTGAAATGTTTCAAAAATATATTGCACATAATTTCGAAAGGAACCCAAGAGATATCTTAACTCTCAAGCATACAAAATCAAGTCTACCAATCCGCATGGTTGGATTGTATTAACACTTCTTTAATCATGTTATAACCAAACTGCATAAGAAGCTTCTAAATCTATAGACTCACATCATAAAAAAGGGAGGATACACATGGACAATTGAAAAAAGGAAAACATGCCTAGAATGGGGGACCCTATAGTTCTTCTTAACTTGTACTTTACATAACACTAGCTTCCATCAACTTTATCATATCTTAGTGCCCATGTAGGCAACATTTTCAACAATTCTAGAGTGAATAGATAACATACATATCTACCATAACATGTGATAACCATAAATATTTAGATAGCCACCGAATGATAAGTATGGGTCACATCTCTAAAAAGAGATTTTTCATGTTCATTATGCCCCCAAATTATAAGGATGAATCTCATGCCTAGAAAAAGATGTTTTTATTCTCATGATGCCCCATAACTTTTACCTTACTTCCAAAAAACAAGCCCTCTTATCTCAAATCCAAAGTAAACCCCACAATTAGCTCCCTCCTGATGACATAGAACCACATGCATCCAATTTTAATAGCAACTCAATTGTTTATTTAGATAATATCTAGTACACATGATTAATAAAAAACATAAAATCATGACATTTCACCAATCACTGCCTTTAAGTTAGCCATTTCATTACCATCATGTATGGGTCAAGTTGGGTTTATGTTGGTTCCAGGTTGAACTATGTTTGTGTCATACCAAACTACACAATAAATATGGCAGTTTTAATCATTTCTCAATAAGTTTTATGGCATATACTTTTTGTGTGAAAGACTTATTTTTAATTCTCATCACTACTAGGCCTATACAAATGATACTTTTTGTGTGAAAGACTTATTTTTAATTCTCATCACTACTAGGCCTATACAAATGATACTATGCTAATCATCTAGTCAAGAACAACCCACTTACAACTTGTCTCGCAATTCAGACCCAAATCAACCCATAAACACGACACTAGCAAAAATTGATTACCAAGAAATGGGCTTATGTTTATAATATGTATATATTAGTGTTGACATAAAAACAATACATACTTTAAACTAAGATACTAGATAATAAAAATAAGTTATCAAGTAAGAAAGCATAGAAATGAAAGCTACAATAATCATCTAGCATAGAACCGACCCACTAGTTTCAAACCAAAGCATACCTAAGTCATCCTGAAACTAGCTAAACTAACTTAAATTGTACAACAAAATAATGAAAAGACCGTGAGATTTTACATATTATAAACTTCTAAGTGACTCTTGTATATAATTTAATAGACTAGTTATTTGAAATAATGTATTTTTAACTGGTTATCTTGTAGGTAATTAGGTGATGGGAACCATCAAATCTAGAACTAACCCATACATACCACAACCCAAAACAAACCTAGACATGAATCCATGGGAAGATAGAACGATAAGAAACAAGATAAACAGCTAAAATCAAATTATATATTTTTTAATATTAAAGACAGATTTATAAATCTAGTTATCAAGTAGGAGTCCACACATAACTCAAGACATAGCCAACACAGATCCAACTCAACTTGGAAATGGCGTAGTAGTGCAATAGATAAGACAAAGTGAGGACAATATTTTACCATGTCATGTTTTAATGTTATTCTAATAATATATAGTTAAATAGAACATTAGGAATAATTATTACATTATGGTAATGTAGCACTAGTGGTCCTTGTGGTTAGGAGAGTCAATTAAAAAGATAGATAGCTGAGCTTGTATGCCGTTTGTAGCTAATTACGGGGAGTTTTTTCTTAGGATTAAGAGGGAGAGGGGCTTTTCACAAATACTCCTTTGTTTGCAGGGTGGGTTTGTGTGTGTGTGTGTGTGAATGCTTTTAGATAAAATATTCACATATTGCGGATAACTGGTTGCAATATTCAGAAGGTACTGCTATATTCACGACGAAGCAGTTCAGATGTTGAACCAAAATAGCCGAACGTTTGCAAAGAACAAATGCGCGGAAGACCAACTGCAGTAAAATGCTACAAGGAATAATTGACCGCAGCTCACTGAGCTAAAATAAGTGTGACAAAAAGAATGTCCGGTCTAAATACAAGACGTTTGGATGAGCCCTTTTATTATATAATGAAAGACGGGCATTACCAAAGGACGACGGAGAACCCAGAGGAATGGAACGGATTTAGGAAAACAATTATAAATGTCAAACGTAAATCCAACAATTAGCCATGTGCACCAAGAACTACATTATCGAAAACAAGCCAAAAGTAGTGAGCCAAAGTCCACCTTTATCCTTTGTACAATGAAAAGGTTCAGCAGATAAATCTTGATAGAAGAAGGAAACATCAAGGTTAAGATAAATGAACTTTTCGGGGTTTGTATGAGCCCCTTTAAGATCTTGATATTTACTACAATGAATAATAGTATCACTTGAGAAAGACTATCGAATAACTAATGGGATTTAAAAAGCTAGCGCCCGAAAGATGCCTTGTTAACTAGGCAGACATAAATTTTTTTCTTCTGAAAGGTTGAAGATTTTACCTGATAAAGGTGTTGGATTCGTAAAGTTATAGAGATTCCACAACAATATTTTCTTATGACGTGAAAGGATACTATGGATTCATGTGTAACAATCCTGATTGGAGTAATATAACTGCAAATTTTGGTAACTTCCATCACCAGGGGAAGAAACCCAAATGATTGCCACATACTACTTTGACCTCTACTACGAACAAATGTAACTGTAAATACCATTCAACCATTCATTCAACTCAAAATAAATGCTTATGTTAGTGCTGCAACTAAACAGATATCCAAATAAGAAACCTTATAAAACATAAAATCAAAATCAATATTTTTTTTTTGAGAGAAAATCAAAATCAATATATTTTCACGTATGTAGGGGAATAAAATGAGGGCTTTTAACCACCATAACACAAACAATAACCACTTGAAGAAGCCTTATTTTTTTTGGTTCAGGAAGGGAGCTTCCCACTCAAACAACTTTCTTTAAGTTTTTGTAAAGCTTGTCGTATCTCATCCTCGTTTTGATTGGAGTACTTCAGGCAGACTAGCTTCTGAGCTATACAGTATGCGGATTGAAGTGATAGGTATTGATCACAGTTGTTTTCCATCCTCTTGATTTCCTGTAGATGGGCAAAATCCAATCAATTATGCTTGTATCCATATTAATACGCATTAGTCCAAGACACGTGAAACTCGAAATTGAACACTATTTTATTATTCCTTCAATTTTACATAAGAAGCTAAGCAGAAAATGCTAATTAACAATAGAGGCTCCGCACAAGTAAAATATCTCCAGTTTAGGGCAACAAGAACTAAAGCTGTAAAGTAAACCCAGAAAATATAAGGCGACCAACAAGATATTCCAAGTTTCCAACGCTATTGGGGTTGCAGAAAAGATTGGGGATGACATTATGAGGGAGAAAAAAATGAATTCATAGCTTCAAGCCTTCAACTATGGCAGTCATAAATTTGTAATCGAAATTTGTTCGGAAAGTCTGAAATGTTTAGCATTCGAGAATTATGCAGAAAATGTAGACAGTCCGGTCTGTAAAGGTTCTCGGCCAGCTGTTCCAGAAATATCGTGCAAAATCCCGAGGCATGTGTAAATAAGACAGAAAAACCACACACTGGATATGATTTATACTTAAATGGAATGCATATATCTTTGATCATCCAACAACAAATGGAATATGATTCTTTATCCAAGTTATCGTGGACAATATTTTAATACGCTAATTGTTAAAGTGTCTATATTAGTCTATTAGTTAAATAGGCTAATTAGTTTAGTGGGCCTTTATATTCCCACCCGTCTAGTTTAGATTACTTGGGTCCTAAGTAATAGGGCGTCTCTCCTCTCTATATAAAGGAGAGGCCGTCAGTCATTGTATCACAATCTATTATATTCAATCCATCTTTTATATTTTAACATGGTATCAGAGCGGGTTAGATCTTGAGAGAACCCTAGCGCCGCCCGGTTCCCTCTCTCCTCTTCGGCGCACGCAACTACCCTAGCCGCCGGCCGCCGCATCTTCGAGAGAGCAGCCAAGGGCGAGCGCCCGCCTGCGGGCGGCCGCAGCCGCGCCATCTCCATGGCTTGGCCGGCTGCCCGCTAGGCAAATCCCGACCTCCATGGCTTCTTATCTCCTTCCATATTCATTTATTCTTTACCGATCCACGCCGCTCTCCTATCTCCTGTCCGTGCGCCGACAGCATCAGTTTTCCGACGCCGATCTTCGCCTCCATCAGCAGCAGCCGGCGCTGGCGCCAGCAGCCGCAGCCACACTTGCAACCATCCTCTAGCGCAGCCTCCGCCCCTAGCAGCCGCCATCTCCAGCAACGTCTCCGTTGTGCTTCCAGCAGTCGTCGACTGCAAGCTGCAACGCCATCTCCGCTGGCCAGCAACATCGAACAACAGCAATCACCGACGGTCGCCATCAGCCCAGACGCCTAGCAGCTTCCGCCGGCCTAGTCAGTTGCCGCCACAAACAACATCAACCTCGACCGCCATCAGCAGTACCAAATAATAGCAAACGTCCAACATCCGCGCCGCCATCCTGAAGGAACAGCAGCCACCAACCACCAATTAGCAGCACCATCGTCATCCTCCATCATCGTCGTTGTATCTGTGCTCGTAGGCTGCAGTGTTGCTTTATCCAAGCAACCGTATCCCCAGCCTTGATCGCACTTTTTCAACTGACGCTCCATCTCATGACGTCTTCAGATCAGCCTTCATCGCCGCTTTGGAGAGGCTCCGCCTTGGCTCCGCATACATCCTTTTGGCATGCAAAATCTCCGGAGTCACGCAGGAGACCCTTTGTCATCTCCTATGTTGCGACAAAAGTGCTTCATCAGCCGAGCGTCATATGACTCATGTCCATCCATCATCCGCAAGTTGCTGCTCCTCCACTTCATCATCATTCCGACGATCTTCATCCGCAAGTTGCTGCTGCGTTGTGCGTCATCATGCTACTGCTGCCATCTACAGTAGGCGATCACCCATCACTCTCCACCGCTACCAAACAACCATGTTTACTACCCCCATATGCATTATCCCTGTCTCTATTCGGATCCTTAATCGGTTCTATCTTTTACTAATCGGATCCTATTTTGACCCTAATCGGATTTTCGCGGGGGCTCTGCCCCCGCAACCCCGGATTTGTTGCCCTAACGGGCCAACAAACCCCCTTTTCGGGTCGGGACTAGATCCATTTATTTTTCTACCCGGATCTCATGTTGACCCATTTAGTATACTCTCTTTGGCTATCGGTTTCATTCTCCACATATTACCCATCTCCATTTCACATATTTTTCTCTTTTCAGCCTTTTTCTTTCCCACCCACCCATATTATGTGAGCATCCCTTTTCCACATTACGGGGGGGTCATATATCCAGTTCTCCACACCAAACACTCACTCTTATCGTATTTGGTGTGGGGGGGGGGATAGAGAGGACAGAAAGAGATGAGAAGAGAGAGTGAGCATGAGAGAATATGAGAGAATGTATGAGAGAGAGTATGAGATGATGATATATGTATTCAGATTATATATATTCCAGGCTATCTTCATGGAGCTTCACATCATTCAGCACACCAGTTCTCTACTTGAGCCAGCAGTGAAGATCCAGCGTCGACACCGTATCTGCGTTCGTACCGCGTTATGTACGTCAGGTGTTGATGGTGTATTCCTTCAGTTGCATTCACATGAGACAGATGGGTGCTTCTTCAGAAGCTCAGAGTTTTATCTTCACCTGCTTCATCACGTCTTCTCCGAGCCGCATCTGCTGTATCGACATCGCCTGTAGCCGATCTTCTTGGGACCTTCCTTGATGGATGATCTCCTTTCCCGTCAAGCCCCCAAGTTTCATGGTTCCTGCATCGTATCAAGCAGCAGATCGTCCGTCCGCGTTCGTGCCGCGTTAAGCACGTAATCCAGTGGCGAATTGCTGTAGTATCAGGTCCATTCTTCAGATGTCCTCATTCCAGATGCACTTCAAGGAAGACCTTCAAAGCTCGAGTATCTTCAGCCTGCAGAGTCATCATCACCATATGATTCAAGGGGAATATTATTTCAGGGGGAGTAACATATTTTGTATGGGAGTGATATTTATCTTCATCTTTTATTTATCATTTCTTTTTATCGAGTCCTGTAACTCTCCAAGCTTGGACATGTGTTTCACCCATGCTCCAGCTTGAGGGGGAGTGTTAAAGTGTCTATATTAGTCTATTAGTTAAATAGGCTAATTAGTTTAGTGGGCCTTTATATTCCGACCCGTCTAGTTTAGATTACTTGGGTCCTAAGTAATAGGGCGTCTCTCCTCTCTATATAAAGGAGAGGCCGTCAGTCATTGTATCACAATCTATTCTATTCAATCCATCTTTTATATTTTAACACTAATAATTTAGAACAAAAAAATGAAGGAACTATATTCATTATATATTCAACATCTAAATTAGGTGATTGTAAGAAAGTTGGGAGTAGAAAATTTCGTGAAACATGCACGAAGTTTGGGAATACAAGACAATATGGTGGAATGTGAGAAATATTGGTAATAGTTGAAATTCAGGAGTAAGGCGCGCCAGGAAAAAAGATGTGAATATATCACGCCAGCCCCACCCTGCATAGACACTGGTCAGCTGTCACAAGCAAATCACTGACGGGCCAGTGCTGCCCTGTTTTTCCTGCCAGTGGCAGTATGCATAGGATGGACCTATGATCTTAGCAATCAAAAATTGGAAAAATGAGCTACAGATGGAAAAAAAATTCATAATGTCAGATACCCGTGTAAATAACGACATGCAACTTAGAAAAACTATACCTTCTCTTTAATACCAGCAGTGATATTTCTAGCCATCTCAACTACTGAACTTGGTAACCCAGCAACTCCAGCTAATAGAAGGCCATAATGAGGCACCTTCCGAGGACCATCCATGAGACAAAACTGCAGAAAAAAACACTCATAAATTATGAGATACGGGGTTAAAGATCTGAGGGAGAATGAGTCCACCTTAAAATCCAGACGGTTGTTCTTGATCTCAACATCAAAGTGGAGGATTTTCACATTTGGATATATTGTTGCTAATTCAGTTAAGCCGTCCATGTGGGTTGCAAAGATAGTATACCTGACAATCATATGATGCCATAAGAAGTCGTTATTTATGGAAATACACCATTGACAAGAAAATCTATACATTTTTAGAAATGTGTACCTAATACTAGAATCAAATTGCCAAACAAGCAAACAACTTTGCTTCGACAACTTGGCCACATAATAATACATGGATTATGAAGAAATAGAAGCAAAATAAGGGAAAGGATAACGACAATGAAGGAGAAAGAAAAATGAAGACAAGAGATAAGCTATATATTCAATTATACTTCCTATTAACTGAGACAAAAACTTGTTAAACTATATATTTGCTAACAAGAGAAACTATGCATCCATGGAAGACAAGATCCTTCCAATTATGTTGCAGTCGGCTACAGGGATCCTCCTCTTGCATTAGGCTCAGATCGTACTCTCATTAAGATGTAAAATATATAATCTCTCCTTATCATCTCCCCCCAAAAAAGTAAATTTAGGTTTGCCTTTTTTAACCATGCTGGACTTTACAACATTACTTTGGATTGGTGTTGGTAAGTAAACAAGTTTTATTTATGTCAAAAAACAAGATAATGGGAAACTCCATTTATATATTGTTGGATGAGCAGACCCCTAAATTATAATATAGGAGAAGAGGCAAATACAAGACACTAGACAAACCCTAATGGACCAAGTATCCAAACACTAATGGGCCTTGTAAACTTGCGATCATTTACATAAATAACTTAATACTCATATATAACAATCTACTTATTTCTTCTTTTGTATCATGGGATCAGTCTAACATGATATAAAGGGGCCTATAGCCACCACCCATGGTCCTATACAAAGGTGTCTCCTTTCTTTACAAAAGAAAAGTCTTAGAAAGTAAAAGACGGCTATGCATTGTATTGAATAGAAGAAACCCTGCTCCTATAAATAGGAGGACAGGGAAGCGTACAGACATAAGACCAACCCTAATGGGCCAGAACACTTAGGCCCATATTACAAACTAATAATAAAACACTAACTAAATAACTCTCAACACTCCCTCTCAAGCTGAAGTTGGGAGAATCGCAAATCAGCTTGCAAACAAAGAGTTGTACTAAGAAAACAAAGAAACAGAATAAATCGATAAACCAAGCCCATACAAAAATTTTCTCCCCCTCAATATTACATTAAATCACTCAAACATTCAGATACTCCCCCTCATGTAGATACTCCAAGCAAGTAGGTCACAGAATCTTCTCGATCATCTGGAGCAGAAATAAGTATCAAAGCAGCATAGTGTTCATCTCATCACTAACGTCGCAGCCCAAAGAGTGTTGGGTCACAGCAGCAACAATAGTCAACATACAAATAAAGTACAGACAGGTCAACGTGCAAAACAAAGCACGAACGAGCCAGTAAATGCTGGCACACAGAAGCATAAAGTAGGGAGTCAACATGCACACAAGGCATGGACAAAAAGAGAGTCAACGCGTTAAAAACACGAACATGCCAAAGAGTGTTGGCACACAACAACAAAAGTCGATGACGTAGGCAGATAGGAGACCAGTAGGCAGAGTAGCAAGCAATAAATAACTCCAATAGACTAAGCTCTATGTAAAGTCAACAACAAAAGTCTTCATCATCTTCCCTCTTCATAGAATACCCATCATAGTAGCAACAGACATCAAAGTCCAAAGAGTGTTGGTCCACAGAGTCCAGAGAGTGCTGGTCTACAGAAGAAAGTCATCGTGCAAATAAAGCACGGACAACAGAAAGTGCAAAAGCACATAGCAACAACAAAAATGTGCTAATCATAGCATACACAGCAAGAATGACGTCCTAGTATGTAACTTCATAACAACAGTCAAGGTAGATGACGAATATGCAATAATATCAGCAAAAAGCATCACATAGTAGCAGAAGAATCCATATATCAACAGTAAATGTGGCATGAAGCAGCAGAATACAATTCTTCTTTTTTTCTTCATCTCTCCTCCATCTCATCTCTTGACTCTTCCCTCTACACTTCATCCTCTATTCTCCCCCTCACGCCAACCACGAAAAGAATCAAGAGTGGTTGGAGTGGAGAGTCAAAAGCAAGGGTTGTATAGGCAAATATGTGGAGGAGGTAACCGATAATGCGAGTTAAGGAGCAAAATGACCCGATTTGGTAGATCAGGGTAGCAAACTAAATGAATCTCTCTCCGACCCGAAAAGATTAGGCTACAAAATGGATCCGATTAGCACAAATATGTAAATTGCATATGGGAGGCAGTAAAAAAATTGAGGAGATACACAATAGCAATAGCTTTATGTAGGGCCGTTTTGTGAAGAGCGGGTAACAGGAAAAAAAATGGAAATTGACAAAAAGTAACTAGGGTAATGGCAGTATCATCTGTGAGCAGGATACCATGGTTGGAGCAATAGTCACTGGATCTCCAGGACAGGAACAAGCAGTAAATCAAAGGGTGATAGACCAAGCCTTAGGTAACAGCAACAAAATACTCAAGGTGGAGGCGTGCGACTGGCAGCGGACAAGTAGCAGCCTTGGTTGGGGTAGCGAAAGCGGGAGGCGCGATCATGGAGCAGCATGGTGGCGTGCAGGGTTGGGGGCAACAGCTCCAAGGGGCTTGGGCTATGCGGCAGGAGGCGACGCGAAGCAGGGGGACAAGGACAATAGCTGGCGACCGGTCCGGAGGATGGACGAGAAGCGATGGGGCTATTGGTGGAGTCGGTGAGGCAGGGAGGGGCGGCGGGAGTTGCCGACGGGCAAAGGTCTAGGCTGACAGGCGACAGGCAGGATCACTGCTTTGGGCGTCAGGCTGTTGGAGGGCCTGTTGTGGTAAGGTGGAGTGGGAAGATAGTGGGATATGGAGCATAGTAGACGACAGCGAGGTAGGATCAACGAGAAAAAAAAAGAAGGTAGAGCCACGAAGACCATGGAACAGCCTGCGGGCAACCGACCCACAAGGAAGAAAGGTGGCCGCCCGCCGGCTACATCTCCCTCTTGTTTCTCTCTGTCTCATGTAGGGCGGTGTAGGATCGGTGGCTGCTCTGATACCATCTTAGAAAGTAAAAGACGGCTATGCAGTGTATTGAATAGAAGAAACCTTGCTCCTATAAATAGGAGGACAGGGAAGCGTACAAACATAAGACCAACCCTAATGGGCCAAAACACTTAGGCCTATATTACAAACTAATAATAAAACACTAACTAAATAACTCTCAACAATAAGTAATCAATTTCACTAATCACGCTTTGTACATGGCATCAAAGCGTAGGGTTAAGTCTGGATGAGGAGAGCATCTCGAGGAGTTGATGACTCCTCAAACCCTAGGAGGGCCGCCACCACATCCATCTCTATGAGGGACCATTGCCACATCCATCTCTAGGAGAAGCCACTGCCTCCATCTCAAAGGGCGACCTTCATTACCCTCCATCACTGACGACTCCCGACACGATGTGTCGCCTAAGTACAAAAATTGTCATCAGGCCTCGTGACACTTTTCTATCCCTATTTTTAAAAAAAATTATCCCGACATGTCATGCATATCGAGTATACGCCATGTAACCATGTACATCGTGTTGATCCAACGCATGCCAAGTCATATTTTGGTTAACATGTCATGTGTGCCAGAGACATCATATAGAGTTCTCATTCCGCACATTGTGTGACTTTTTATAAAAAAAGTTGCAGTTGTCTTCCAACATGTGGTGCCTATCCTACACGATATGATCTCCATTGCGTAAGTAGTCACACATGTCCTTATTCAATACACCATGTGTAATCTAAGTTTCTATGGCTGAGAAAAAGAAGTCAACTAGGACTCTTAAACTGTCTACCCTTGTCCAGAATTATGTCATCACTTCTCAAAAGCTAACTGGATGGAACCTAATGGAGTCGCATGGTCAAAGTTTGGTCCCAATGCCAGAGGACGTGCATATCACCAATCACCCTCATACAGATAAGTCTCGTTATAATTGGATCAATATGATGCTAACCTTCTCTTTGCTCTAAGATATTCCATGGAGCCCTAGGTGGCTAATATAACTAATCACCTAACCAGGTACGAAGGCATACAACATAATCTACAACTTATGTACTCTAACACCATATCTCGAATGTACAACATGATGGTGGACATGTACAATGATCACTAAGAAGACAAAACTCTTCAACAAAAGTTGGCAAAGTCAATCTTATATGGAGGATCTAAACACTTCGCTCCCTCTATCTATTAATCCTCAAAAACTTCAAAAACAAAGGATTATATGGCAGTCATCATGTTCCCTGGATAGACTACATAAAGAATAAGAAGAGTTAGAGCCAAATCTTGCTCCATTCCCAATTTACCTTGGCTATCATTGCCTTTTAACACACTTCAACCAGGAAGCCTCTTTCCAATGTTACATTGTTCTCATCCCTATTCACACTCACATTTACTCTAAATTTAATCTCTATCATAAATTAGCTTGCTCACTAAGGCTTGTATTACCTCTTACTTGCATTGTTGTTTTATATGAGCTCTCTAAACAAAGGCAGTGATTGGCGATAGGTGTGAATGTACATATCACTACTGTCTCAACAAGGCTCTACATGCATGTGTTGCTATGTTCCCTTTACATATTTACAATCTTTTATGTTGACTCGAAGGCATATCACATAAACCTATCTCGAAGAGTGAGTTATTTCCCTTTCTTTGACAAATGTAGTAAATGTTTGAAGAATACCAAAAATAGAGCAAGTAAATTGCATTTTATACATAAAGCAATAAACCACATGCCAGCCTTTGTTCATGGAAATTCCTATTTGATTTTTGTATCATGGCACTAACATGTCACTTGTCGCCTTGAGTTTTGGTTGTACCTATTTTGTTATTATTCTAAAACCAAAGATGAATATGTTTCCCCTAGCTCTACCAAATGAATATTTCTTAGCTATCCTCACGGAAGAAAAGGGTATAATATATTTATCCAAATTAAAAAATAGCGCATATCAGTCTTGATGGTTGTCTTTGATAATACACCTTTATCTAATATGGGTCTTACTCTCAAACCATAGTTTCTCCCTTTCAGATTTTGAGAACCCCCTACCCATGATCATCGCTACTCCCGGAAGCGACAAATCGCTCAAAAGTATCAAGTATCAACAATGGAAGACATGTGCTTCTACTGCTCCTACCCACACCAAATCTTCCAATACTATTGTGGATCAAGTCATCAACGAAGATATTCCTGACACTCATCATGGATTCACGACTTCTGATTTGGAGTTACCTATAGCTTTACATAAGCCCAAAAAAAAATATTGAGCATGATATTGTCAATATTGCTCTTATCATCCTCTAACACCGAGCCTTCATTAGTTATCTATTATTTATATTTATGACCAAATATGTTGAGGAGGCATTGTTTACCTTGTTCTCTCACTGATAGATAGACATGGGATCTTGTAGACCCCCCTCTGATTGTTGTTTGGTCAATTATCATTGGGTTTTCATTATCAAATACCACGTTGATCTTACCATTGAGAGACCAATAAGACGGGATTGTTGCAAAGGGCTATACTAAGTTATACAAAATTGATTACTTTGAGACTTGTTCACACACGACTTGCCTAAATTATGTACGAGCTCTTATTTTTGTTGCAATTAATCTTGTGTGGCCTCTCTTTCAACATGATATCAAATGTGAATGCCTTTATGGGGATCCAAAAAAAACTATCATGGAATAAAATCCTCACTTAAAATCGCCATATATGGCCTAGAGCACAAAGCCCTGGATATTGGTTTGATGAGTCAGATAGATCCTGCTGCATTTGACTTCTCCAAATCACACATAAATAACTGTCTTTTCCAAAAAAACTAATGAAGGGATTGTAATTCGGTCACATATGTGGATGATGTTGTTTTTATCCGGCGGTGACTTGACTACAGTTCTGACTACAAAAACCTATCTAGATGAGTATAGTGTGACTAAAGATCTAAGGAAATTAGATACTTCCTTGGAACCAAGGGATGAAGATTCGTGAAAATTTCATTGCAAATTTGACTTTGACAACATCTGCTACAAAACCTCGCAATTGTGCCACTATGTTAAATTTACCAAAAGTTCATGCCCAAATTTTGAAAGCTCCAAGAAGATGGAAAGTTTCCTTACCTCCCAAATGAAGTAACCCCCCTTTACCATATAAAATTCCACTTACATAAAACAATGCATTTTAGTGTAGAGATCACGCATGTGAAATTTCTTGGCTTAATTTATTCATTTTGGCGTCAAAACGGGCACAGTTGCATTTATCAAATTTCTGTAAAAATTTTGATAAATTTTCGTTTCCATGTTGTCAAAACAACATCGAAATTGGATACCTCATTCGTTACGTGGAACTAAGGTAGCTTATCGGGGATCTTTGATTTGCCTATCCCAAAGGAACTATCTTATGGATTTACAAACAAAAAATGGCATGATGGGAGCTCTACCTACCTACCTACACCTCTACCTCTTAACTCTAAACATGATGATGAGGGTCCAATGGTTTTGATAACTTCGGATGCAGACATTTTGTTGGGAAATTGATGTACCTTACACTGACTCGAGCTTGACATCCCTCTTTCATTTGGTTTATTAGTAGATTCTGGGAAAAAACAAAGATAGTGTCACTAGGAGAATATTTGTGATGTTATGAGATAGTTATGGGAAAATTCTAGAAAATGTTAATTATATGAAATGCATAGCCACTCCAAGAATGAAAATGTCCAATTTGATGCCATTTTAATGACCTAAAATCATAAGTTTTAAAATTTACCTTCTTGGCTATTTTGACATCAAAATGGAAAAATGAATTAATGAAATTTTATCAGAATAATCTAAGGCCAAGATACACTTATTTATACAATTATAATGCATATTGGATATGGGGGGGGCTCTCCTACATGTGAAGGAAATCCAACTATTTCACTAGGGATTTCGATGGGAAAATGAAGGAATTGTGTTATTAAATTTTGGAAGCACAATATAGATATATAGACATTAGATTGTAAAGAAAACTACAGATTGAGTTCAGGATGGGTCTCCATGTCATGAGCATATAAAGTAATTGAACTGTCGAGCCAGTTACAAACTTACAAGTTACAACTTAGACCTTGCAAATTAGTAAGATACATACACATAGCATAAAGGAGGTATTCTCTCCCCCTCTCCCACGCTTGTAGCGGAGGCGGAACACCCGGGAGGGTGGTAATCCAAGGCGGCTGTTGGGATTCGAACCCGAGTCCCTTTGCTAGTGGACGTCGTGCTTGACCACTTGAGCTACTCCTTGTCAGCAAGATACATACATACATATGTATGTATGTATGGGATTAAGAGAAAAAGATTTCTTCCTTAATCTCATACATACATATATATATGTATTGTGCTTGAGCCATATATATATATGTGTGTGTGTGTGTGTGTGTGTGTGTGTGTGTCTATATATATATATATATATATATATATATATGTATAGATATATATATATGTATATGTATATATATGTATGTGTGTGTGTATATATATATATGTATATGTATATGTATATGTATATCTATATATATATATGTATATATATATATATATATATATATATATATATATATATATATATATATATATATATATATAATCTAAGCCTCAGTCCCAACTATGTTGGGGTTGGATCCTTCGTTTCCATTCAGATCTATCATGGGCCATATTCTGATTGAGATGTAGAGATTCAAAATCTCTCTTTATAAGCTCATCCCATGTTAATTTAGGCCTTCCTTTTCTTCTATTTATAGTGTTTTGCTCAATAGCATTGCTTCGTATAGGCACACTAATAGGTCTGCGTTGCACATGTCCGTACCATCTGAGTCAGCCATCGCGCAACTTGTCCTCAATGCTCGCCACCCCCACTTTATTCCTGATATAGTCATTTCTCAAGCAATCTTTTCTTGTCTTCCCACACATCCATCTCAACATACACATTTCAGCCACATTCATCTTGTTGAGACCTTGTTTCTTCACCGCCCAACATTCACTCCCATAGAGCATGGCTGGTCGTATAGTTGTTCTATAAAAATTACTTTTTAACCTGAGAGGGATCTTCTGATCGCATAATACTCCAGTTGCACTCCTCCATTTCAACCACCCTGTAGTGATCCGGTGACAGACATCATTTTGGACATACCCGTCTATTTGAATAATAGAACCCAAGTAACGAAATTTATCACATTTTGGTATATCTACTCCGTCCAACTGGGATCCATCATTCACACTGCGAGATTGGCTGAAATTACAATGCATATACTCAGTTTTGCTCCTGCTAATCATCAATCCATTTGATTCCAATGTCTTTCTCCAACGTTCAACTTTATCATTCAATCCATCTTTAGTTTCGTCAATCAAAACAATATCATCAGCAAATAACATACACCAAGGAATATCATCCTGAACATTCTTTGTCAACTCATCCATAACAAGAACGAATAGATATGGGCTGTGTGGATCCTTGGTGTACCCCAACTGTGATAGGAAAAGTTGGTGTCTCTCCAACAAGAGTCTTGACACTAGCAGTAGAGCTATCATACATGTCTTTGATCAAGTCAAATATATGTATATATATATATGTATATATATGTGTATATATATATGTATATATATGTGTATATATATAGTCAGGCTAGAATACACTCAAGTGTACATATCGCACGGATACACTCAAGTATGTTTGCATATCAAGACTATTTTTTGCAAGATGTAAACCATTGATCTTCATTGTCATATTATAAGTAGGCTACATACAAATTTTGAGCCCATTTGGATGAGTGTAAGTCATTCATCTGAGGGCAACAAAATCGACGCACGAAACTAATTTGAAATGCATATTTTTTGCGATCTTTATAGCATGACCTATAAATGTCCAAATGTGCTCAAATTTTTTATATGAGTTATTCACAAGATGATTAAGATCAACGGATTAGATTTTTGAAAAAAATATTGCATCATGAAAAACTTCTTGAGTGTATTCTGCTCTGAATACACTCGAGTGTATTCTAGCTTGACTATATACGTACATATATATATATATATATATATATATATATATGGGATTAAGAGAGGCATTCTCTCCCCCTCCCATGCCCGTGACAGAGGCCGAACGTCCGAGAGGGTGGCAAACCTAGGCGGCAGCTGGGATTCGAACCCGAGTATATATATATAAAGAGAGAGAGAATAAAGCTAGAATAGAATCAATTATGTATAGAGTTGATGATTTCTTATGCCTATAATTATCACAATACATATTTATTAAGAAAAATAAATTGAAAGTGTTGATCCATATTAATGAGATAGACACCGACAATTTGAGCTCATTTGGATAAGCATAGCTTTTGCATCTTAACATAGCAAAATCGGCGACGTAGAACTACTGTGTGTGTGCGCGTCTGGATATATGGGATTAAGAGAGAGATTTCTTCCCTCTCTCCCACAGCCTGTAGCAGCCCAAGGGGTAATATATCAAGGAATGCTTGGCCGGTGGTTTGAACCGAGGTCCCTTCATTGGGGAACACCTAATTTTGCCATTGCGTTATCCCTTGCCAACTGTATATGTGTTAAATAATGTTTTATATAGTCTTTTATATTCTCTTGTTATTTTCCTATTCTCTATGGACCTATATGTAATTGTTTCTTTTATAAATATATGGGGTACACACATTGTGCACCCCAACCCTTCCGAGAAACCCTGTCTAGATGGTACAAAAGCAGGGATCCTAATCCCCCCCCAGCGTCGCCACCCCCCTCTCTCTCTTCTCTCCCCGCCGACGCCGTCAGCCGCTGCCGCAACCCGCTCGCCGCTGCCCTCCCTGCCCACCGCCGGCCTCCCTGCCTCGTGCGGCTAGCCGCCGTTGTGCGTTGCTGCCGGCTGCCCCTGCTCCAGCGGGCTCGCTGCTAGCCGTCGTCTATCTGCTACTCCTGCCGATCCGGAGCCTTGAGTTTTTGGAGGCTTCCCGTCCTGTTTGCCCGCGTCGACCCTTGAGCCGTCGGGTTCCCTACTGCGCCTCGACATAGTTTTCATGTAATTGGTCTATCCAGTCTATCTTCTCTGTTGTGTTGGACTCAATCTTTTTTGTCATGGCTTCCTCCCATGATGATCACCTTCGTCAGGTTACTATTGTGAAACTGGATGGGCGCAACTATCAACGTTGTGTCTCCTCCATGAAGATCTATGCCAAATCCCAGGGCAAGCATACCCATGTGATACGTGATCTGCCTCCCGCGCCAGCCTCTACTGCCGAGTCCAAGGATATCAAGGCTTAAGATGATTGGGTCAAAGACGATTCTACTGTGATGACATGGATCCTCAACAGTAGTGAAACCCGGATCAGTGTTACTTTACTTCGTCTCCTGACTGCCAAGGAGATGTGGGATCAGCTGGCCAGTACCTATTCTCACAGCAAAAATCCAAAGGTGTTCAATTTGAACAAGCAACTAACTCACCTACAATTTTCTGGGCCAGACATTGCTGATTACTTTTCCTCTTTCAAAGGCATCTGGGCTGAGCTTGAGAGTTATCATCCTCTGTCTACTAATTTAGCCACCATGCAATGCCAACGTCAGGAACTTCAGGTTGTTCAGTTCTTGTGTGGCCTTCTTGAGCCATATGTTGGAGTCATTGATCAGATTCTTGCTAGTGATCCTCTGCCGACGTTAGAGAGTGTGTATCAGTGTTTTCAACGTCTGTCAGCTTCTTCATCTACTCCGCCTTCTGACACTGTTGATACTACTGCTCTTGCTGCCACGGCCGGTCAAAGCTGTGGACGAGGTCGAGGTCGGTTTCAGGACAACCGTCCCCCTGCTTGTGGTAGAGGACATGGGTCCCTTGAACGTGGCTCCTCTACTGTACCGCTGCTTAGTGGTACTGTGACTTTTGTGGTCGCTCTAACCACATTGAGGACAGGTGCTGGAAGAAGCATGGCACACCTGCGTGGGCTAATGTTGCGTCTGAAGGTGCTTCTCAGACTCCTACTGTTGATAATTCAAGATCCTCCACTGCTGAGTTCATTCGCTCGAAAGTGGAACGACTGCTGCTAGAGAAAAACGGCGCTTCTCCTCTACTATTGCGGAGTCTGGAGCACATGCGACTACATTCACTGGTATTGATTATGCTTTTCTGACTGCCCCATCTTCTAGTACTGGTAATACAAAATGGGTGATTGACTCTGGGGCCTCTTCTCATATATATGGAAATAGATTTCTTTTTTATAGATGATCAAAACCCTACACAAAATCTACTGTTATGCCTGTTGATGGATCCAAATCTACTGTGTTTGGCATTGGTGATATTTATACTCGTTTCCTTCTGAGATCCACTCTATATGTGCCAAATTTTCCTTTGAATCTGTTATCTATCAGTAAAATTGTGCATAGCTTGAACTGCAGGTTTGACCTTTGTACCCGGTACTTGTGTTTTTCAGGACCTTCACACGAAGATGAAGATTGGTGGGGGCATGAAGGACCTCATGGACTCTACTATCTGGATGATTTGAAAAGAATTGGCACTACAACTCTTGTTTCAACATTATCTTCTTCTATGTCTACATTACAATGGCACTATAGACTTGGGCATCCATCCGCTGATAAATTGAAACATTTTATTTCTGGTGTAGGAACGCACAGTTTCCAGTGCGAGTCATATCAGTTAGGCAAACAGTCCAGAATTGTCTTTCCAAAAAATTCTCATATTGGTAGTAGAAACATTTTTTATTTAGTTCATGCTGATGTATGGGGTCCTTGTCATGTTCCAAGTTTGTCAGACAATAAATATTTTATTATGTTCATTGATGATTTCTCCCGTGCTACTTGGTTGTTTTTGATGAAAGACAAATCACAAGTTTTGCCTACTATTAAGTTCTTTTTTGTTGAAATTAAAACCCAATTTTCTATGCCTATTAAGATTATGCGCACTGATAATGCATTGGAATTTGTTCAAAAATATGTTGAATTATTTTGTCGTTGTGTTGGTACCATTCATCAGACATCCTGCGCCTATACACCTCAATAGAACGGTGTTGCTGAAAGGAAAAATAGGCATTTACTTGAAGTTACTAGGACTGTAATGCTGCACTCTAATGGACAACTCTTACGCATTGTTGTATGGGCCCCCGCCTGGGCGGCACCTAGGCCTAGGCGGTCAATTGACCTCCAAAACCTAGGCACCCATCCCAACAATGTTGTTGGGCGGCCTGGGCGGTCCTAGGCGCCCACGTGCCCACTGGGCCTAAAATCTGGGCTTTTTTTTCTTCGTATCTTTCTTTTTTTCATTTCTTTTTATATTAATTCTTCCTGAATCTTTCCTCTTGTTTTATCTCATTCTTTACAGCTCCATCAAGCAGCAAAGTTGCTGCAATGTTATTGCATTCCGTCTTTTATTTTTCTTTTATTATCTGCATTACCAAGCAGCAAGTTGCTGCTATGTTATGGAGCTACTGATGCTGCACATAATGATATTATCCATTTACTGCTGCTCCACTTACTCATTTACTATATACTACAATGGTTTTCTTCTTCATCCTCCTATCTCCATAATCTGTATATAAATCTCTTGTTTGAATGTAGTCACATTAATACAATGCTAATTTTCTTGCTTGTATTTTCAGTTTCTACTCTAGCATTCCTGTATTAGATTCAATAATTTATATCGATACATATAATCACTATATTGTTTCTCATCTTTTACCTCCTTTAAACTTCCATTTTTTTATTTGTTCTTCCTCTACCAATCTTCTTCTGCTTTATTTTTCTCTTTCCATGGTTTCACCATATGTAAGGTTCCTGCTGCATGATGCTCTACTTTCTCTTTTCTTTTTATTGTTTTTTCTTTGTTCATCGACTTCCCCAACCTTCTAATTGATTTCTTTTTAAAATTTGTTATTCTTCCTCAAGAATACCAATGTTCTTTTTTCTTTTTCTTTCCTCTTAGTAATTCCTATAGATTCATACATTGCTCATAGGTTAAAACATAACTATCTATATATGGGATTAAGAGAGAAAGATTTCTCCCCCCTCTCTCACGCCCGTGGTAGAGGCCGAACACATGGGAGGGTGGTAAATCAAGGTGGCAACTAGAATTCGAACCCGGGTCCCTTTGTTAGAGGACACCGTGCTTCACCACTTGAGCTACTCCTTGTTGGCTATAACTATTTATATATGGGATTAAGAGAGAAAGATTTCTCCCCCACTCCCACGCCCGTGGCGGAGGCCGAACGCCCGGGAGGGTGGTAAATCAAGGTGGCAACTGGGATTCGAACCCAGGTCCCTTTGTTTGGGGACACCGTGCTTGACCATTTGAGCCACTCCTTGTCGGCAATCACTATCTATATATGTATGTATGTATGTATGTGTATGTCTATATATGTAAAATATAAAAAAAAAAGCCTAGGAACGCCTAGGCTGTCTGAGCGTCCCTAGGCAACACCTGGTCGCATGGCCGCCTAGGCAACTTAGCTATTGTGAGATATCTACAACTTGTTCTTCTTTCTTTACATGTGGAGTGTTAATCTTGTTTGCCTTCACAATGTCATGAATGAAATGACATTCGACTTTGATATGCTCTGTTATTTTTGGAAAACATGATTACTGCAATTTGGATGGCAGTCTGATTATCACGATGCATTATGGTTGGACACTATAGTGGAATGTTGATTTCTACAAGAATGGATCAAATCTATTGCATATCATATCACCATAAGGTCATGGCAAGACATTTTGCTTCAATGCTATGACCAATGAACACTGCTAGTCTTTATAGAGAAATATCGGAACAGAGCAGGCAACAAAAAAAATTTAACTCTCATATTCTCCTTTAAACAGTAGATCGCGTCAGCAACTATGTAATGAGAAATATGGTTACGAGGTTATACTTGGTCCTGAAGCAAGTCCAACGAAAATTCCCTCGTTGTAGCGTGTGCCTTTCTTCAAGTTGTACTTGGAAAATGTTTGCGTCAGCCTCTTGGATGATCACCACCAACAACCATAGTCACAATATACTATGACTTTTTGAAAAATTCGTGTTTAAAACACGCATTTTTCCCTAGACGTATGAAACTCCCAAATAATCCCACTTCCCGAATATTGTGTATTATTGCCATATTTTTTGCAAATTAATCATGTTTAATGTTTTTCCCCGTTTATTTGTTCTTTTCTCGTATTATCCTGATTAAGACTCTTAGTATGAGTGTATATGTGTTTGTTCGTATGTGCATGTATATATGTGTATATGTATGTAATATATGTGTATGTATATTGTTACATTATATATTTCCTGTTTTACATAGCCTGTTATTTGTTTTGTTATTTCTCTTTTATATATGGACCTCTCTATAATTCTTTTAGTATTATATATATGAGGGTGCACACATTGTGCAACCTTAAGCTCTCCAAATCTCTTTGTTTTTCACATGGTATCAGAGCGGGACGATCCACCTTAAACCTAATCCCTATCTCCACCAACCCTAGCCGCCACCACACTCCGAAATCTCCTTTTTTTCGCCGCTACAGTAATGCTACAGTAAAGCTACAACACCGCCGCCGCTACCGATCGTCATCCACCCCTCCGCAGCCCTCCATCCACCTCTAATTCCCTAATAACCTCCATCCTTGTGGCCTAATCCACCACAGGACCCTCCATCTAGCTCCGTTTCTCTTTCCGAAATCTCCGGACAGCCTCGGTAACTTTCCAGTTCTGGCACGTTGACGGCGTAACGAGCTTCATCCTCTCTGTCTGCCTGCTCCTCATGGTGGAGTGATTGATCCTCCATGTTGGCGTAGTAGGTTTTTTCTCTTCATCTGCTGCCCCTACGTGGGTTTTTTTAAGATCCATGCGTGGATCTTCTACCTACTTCTACTAGTCCATGTGTTGGACTTCTGCCTCTGACTGCTGACTACTCCTGCCTGTGTCTGCTTGCCTGTGCCTGCCTTCCTGCCTGTTCTCATGGCGTCTTCTGGAGATGACTTCTAGAGAGACTCGCGCCGTCAAGTTACCACTGTTAAACTTGACGGGCGCAATTACCAGCTTTGGGTGTGCTCCTTTGTGATATATGCCAAATCACAAGTGAAGTACTCTCATCTGATTCGCACTGGTCCGCTTCATCCTGCAGCGAACGCGGATGAAAAAGACGTCAAAACTTTTGATGATTGGGTCCGTGAAGACTCGACTGTGATGACATGGATTCTCAACAGTGCCGTTGAGAAGATCAGTGTTACTTTACTTAGGCTACCTACAACGAAGCAGATGTGGGATCAGCTCGCCAGTACCTACTCTCACAGTCAGAATCCCAAGAAGGTCTTCAACATAACCAAGCAACTGGGGCGACTCCAATTCACGGGATCTGACATCTCTGACTACTTCTCCACCTTCACCGGCCTGTGGGGTGAGTTGGAGACTTACCACCCGCTGTCTACTGATCTGGCGACTATATAGAAACAGCGGGCGGAACTACAGCTGATACAGTTTCTGAGTGGCTTGCCAGAATCCTATGCTGGCATTGTGGATCAGATCTTGGCGAGTGATCCGCTCCCTACTTTGCAGAGTGCCTACCAGCGTCTCCAGTGCCTTTCTTCATCGACACCGTCTCCTGAGACTGGAGATTCTACTGCCCTGGCTGCTTGGGCCGGGCGTGGCCGTGGTCGTGGTCGTTCCACTGATGGTCGTCCTCCCCTGGGTGCAGGACGGGGACGTGGACCTAGTGCTGGGCGAGGAGCCCCTCCTGCTGCCTCACCTCCTGCTGTTGCGCGTCCTCAGCAAGGACAGCGCGTTTGTACCTTCTGTGGCCGGTCTAACCATATTGAAGAAAAGTGCTGGGAAAAGTATGGTAAACCGGCTTGGGCCAATGCTGCTGCAGATTCATCTTCTACTGCTTCTCAGGGTGTTACTCAGACGGCTGAGCCAGAGACTGCGGGAGCGACCGCAGACTACATTCGTGCTGAGGTGGAACGCCTTCTTCTTGAGCGTGCTGGCTCTTTGTCTGCTGCTTCTACTAGTGGAGCACATGCTGCATACTCTGGTTATGATACTGCATTCCTGAGTTCCTCTTCACCGTCTGCTTCTGGTAATATAAAATGGGTGATAGATTCTGGTGCCTCTGCACATATATCTGGCAATAGATCTCTGTTTAAAACTCTATCTAAACCTGCCCGTAACTCATCTGTTATGCTTGTTGATGGCTCAAAGTCTTCGGTTTTTGGATTAGGCGACATTATTTCTCAGTCTTGGCTCAAGTCTGCATTATGTGTCTAGATTTCCTCTAAATTTATTATCCGTCAGCAAAATCTTACGAAGCTTAAAATGTAGCTTGACATTTGTTCCTGTTCATGCGTTTTTCAGGACCTTCGCACGAGGACGAAGATTGGTGGGGGGTATGAAGGTGCTGATGGACTATATTACTTGGACCAGTTACCGAGATAAGAAAAAGCTGTTGTGGTATCTGCTTTATCGGCTTCTGTTTCTGCACTGCAGTGGCACTACAGGCTGGGACATCCATCGTCAGAGAAGCTGCGTCATTTAGTTTCTAATATTGGCAGTTGTAATTTTCAGTGTGAATCTTGTCAGCTGGGAAAACAAACTCGTACTGTGTATCCTAGACGTAGTATTGTGAGCTGGTAAAAACATTTTTGATTTAGTTCACTCTGATGTATAGGGCCCATGCATGTACCGAGTTTGTCTGGTTACAAGTATTTCATTCTATTTATTGATGACTTTTCTAGGACTACTTGGTTGTTTCTACTAAAATGTAGGTCTGAAGTGCTGTCTACTATCAAGTATTTTTTTGCTGAAAAAAAAACGCAGTTTAGTTTGCCTGTTAAAGTTTTCCGCACCGATAATGCTTTAGAATTTGTTAAGCAAGGAGTGGCAGTTTTCTGTAAATCTGTTGGTACGCTACACCAGACTTCATGTGCCTATACCCCACAACAAAATGGTGTCGCTGAGCGGAAAAATAGACACTTATTAGAAGTTTCCAGGACTATCATGATGCATTCTCATGTGCCCTACTCCTATTGGCCTGAGGCTATTTTGACTGCGTGTTTTCTGATTAATAGAATGCCATCGTCTGTTATTGGAAATAAGATTCCTATGCAGGTTCTGCAACCTGAGACTTCTTTGTTTGCTGTGCCCCCTAGAATTTTTGGGTGTACCTGCTTTGTCAGATTACTTGGACCCACTTCTGATAAGTTGTCTCCTCGAGCTACTAAATGCATTTTTCTCGGCGATTCTAAAACTCAAAAGGGTTACAGGTGTTATAATCCCAGTACAAGAAAATGGTTTACTAGTCGTGATGTTGTCTTTTTTGAAGATACACCATATTACTCTTCAGCAGGAGACAGTTTGCAGACAGACATTCTTGCCTCTCCTTTGCCTGTTATTTCTGACTGTGTGCCTGACACTACTGACACTGTGAATACTGAAAATCAAGATTCTCCTCTTATTGTTTATCAGCGCAGGAATAGAGCACCTTCTACACAAGTAACCCCCCAAGACAACCAATCTTCTCCTCCCGAAGGTTCTGCTGCACCTGAGGTACATTCTGACCTTGACATACCTATGCTCTCAGAAAGGGTACTCGTTCCTGCACTTCTCATAGCATTGCTCAGTTTGTATCTACTGCTTTTGTATATGCTTTATCTGTTGTGGCTGTACCTAAGAATGTTCAGGATGCATTGAAAAGTACTGCTTGGACATCTTCTATGCGAGAAGAAATGATTGCTCTTACTGACAGAGACACTTGGGAGCTGGTAGATCCACCTCCTTAGTGTAAGCCTGTGGGCTGCAGATGGGTATATGCCGTAAAATATCAACCTAGATGGTACGGTTGAGAGGTTGAAAGCACAGCTAGTTGCAAAGGGCTATACTCAGACATATGGCATTGATTATTTTGAGACCTTTTCTCCTGTTGCTCGCCTTAACTCTGTCAGGATTCTCCTATCTGTTGCGGTGAATTTGAAATGGCCTCTTCTGCAGCTTGATGTGAAAAATGCTTTTCTGTATGGTGACTTGCAGGAAGAGGTGTATATGGAGCAACCTCCTGGGTTTCTTGCTCAAGGGGAGTCTCACAAAGTATGCATGCTTAAGAAGTCTATCTATGGGCTCAAGCAGAGTCCTCATACCTGGTTTGATAAGTTGAGCAGGATCATGATTGATTTTGGTTTTCTGAGGTCACAGGTTGACCACTCTGTGTTCACAAAAAAGACTTCAGCAGGTATTACTGTTCTGATTGTATATGTTGATGACATTATTATTTCTGGCAGCGACTCTCTTGGTATTCAGGCTACCAAAGATCATCTGGGCAAGCACTTTGCTACAAAAGATTTGGGCAGACTTCGGTATTTTCTTGGCTTAGAGGTCTCTAGAACCTCTAATGCCCTGGTGCTTTCTCAGAGAAAGTATGTTCTTGATATTCTGCAGGAGACTGGTATGCCTGGAGCAAGACCTGCGGATACTCCTCTTGATCCCAATGTGAATTGGGATGATGATTCCTCTTCTGTGCTTGCTGATCATAAAAAATTCAGGAGGTTGATTGGTAAATTGATTTATTTAACTGTTACTCGTCATGATATTGCTACTGCAGTGGGTCTTCTTAGCAGGTACCTTGACAAACCCAAACAGTGTCATTGGGATGTTGTATGTCAAGTCCTGAGATACTTAAAAAAGTCACCTGGCAAGGGACTTCATTATAAAAAGAATGGGCACTGTGTTCTTGAAGGGTATTCTGATTCTGATTATGCAGGCAACAAAGTTGATAGAAAATCTACCTCCGATTACTGTACTTTTATAGGAGGCAATCTTGTTACTTGGAGGAGCAAGAAACAGAATGTCGTTGCCAGATCTAGTGCTGAAGCTGAGTACACGACCATGGCCCATACTGCCTGTGAGTTACTGTGGGTACGTTCTCTCCTGAAAGAGTTTGGGGTTGAGTCTTCTTCGGCCATTCCTATGCACTGTGATAACAGAGCTGCCATCTTCATTGCAAATAATCATGTCTATCATGAGTGCACCAAACACATTGAAGTTGACTGCCACTTCATCAGAGAATCTATTCTTGCTGGCAAGATATGCACTCCATTCACGAGATCAGAAGATCAAGTTGCTAATATCTTCACCAAGCTGTTGGCGAAGAAACAATTATGCACACTGATGGACAAGTTGGGCATGATTGACATCTATGCTCCAACTTGAGGGGGAGTGTTACATTATATATTTCCTGTTTTACATAGCCTGTTATTTGTTTTGTTATTTCTCTTTTATATATGGACCTCTCTGTAATTCTTTCAAAATTATATATATGAGGGTGCACACATTGTGCAAACTTAAGCTCTCCAAATCTCTTTGTTTTTCACATATATGTAAGTAATAGTTATAGATAAATGTATGCATATATATTTTTTTATCCCCCAAAGCATGTTATTTTTCTATTAAGCTTGAAAAGAAATCTGTACAATGCAGATAACAAAAGGAATAACTATCTAATACTATTGTATACTATCTTTACATCTCTGCCGAAACTACATCTAGATCGACATCTATCTTAAAAAATCCTCAGATTCCTCTCCCTCCAAAGTTCATGTATACCCAGAAACAAAAAAGATTTGCTCTTATCATCATACATGTTCATTGCATAACTCACAGAATCAGGGATAGCTTCAATACGCTACTCCAAAGTAGCTTCTCTCTAGAAACCACTAGTAAAATCACATTAAAAAAAATGTGATCATCATTTTCTTCACATTCCCTGCACAAAACACACATCGAGGCCAAGCTAAACCCTCTGCTCTTCAGCTTTTGGTGAGTCAGGAACTTCCTCTTAACTAACCTCCACATAGTGTATGCATATATATGTACATATATATGTGCAAGACATATATATACATACATTTGTATGCAATATATGTATATATCCTCCGAATTTTCCCGACTTTTTCCCAAATAGTTGACCGTAATTTTACCGTACGTTGACCGCTTTTTACCTGATTTTTCCGCATAGTTGCCAAATTCTGAACTTTTCAACTCAACCGAACGTATCCCGAATACCGAAGTTGTGACTATGCCGACAACAATTGACTTTGTCCTCTAAGCGGCAGGCAACGACCTCCTTGCCTCTATAGTAGTCTACACGGTCCACCGGGAACTCCTGTCGTTCTAAAAGAACAGACAATAAGGAATTGTCTCATCAGTCAGTGTACTAGCACCAACTTGCTCTTCGATGATTGTTTTCCCTTGCCATCCCTCTCTTTGACGGGCAGGACTTGCTCGGGTTCTCTCGGTTACCACAACCAGAGAAGGCAACAATTATCAGAGCTGATTGATGTGTTTGAGAAGCCTCTATTACCTCTCTATTTATAGGAGGGCTAGGGTTAGGGTTCCCAGTCTGAGCAGGAGTTGAAGGGAACGGAATTTCACGAATTTTACATCCTGCGTGTGACGAAATGGTCGGTTCACAGGTGAACCAATAAGTTGGCATGTGAGCCGACCGGTTCAACCCTTGAACCGCTTGTTTCAACATGTTTCTCAATCGCAATTATATTGGCAATTAATATTTGATTAATGCACAATATAATGTCATCACTAATCCTTGATCCAATTAAATTAATCAACAACCAGTCGGTTCATGGACCTGAGCCGATCGGTTCACTTCCTGAATCGGTCGTCTCACGGACAAGATTGCCAATCTTGGTTCAATTGACCTGACATTCTAAAACGATCTATTTAACACTTGAATCGGTCGGTTCAGAGTCTAGTCAGTCAAATATTTAACCAATGTTTAAATTGAATACCTAAACTCTTTACTAATCAAGTTTAAGCCACATTCATGAACAAACTCCTATTTGAAGTGTGTGACCCTATAGGTTCCAAGTTACGTTGGCAATTAATGTGTATAACTAATTTATGACATCACAAGCAATGAGTGGTATCTAGCAATACATCATTGCTACCCAAGTAATTCGGAAAGTTGGAAAACAACTTCAACCTGCAATCTATGATTGGTGTTAGTATTTGTATAGTTCCTTTGTCATTGATATCCAAATAGAACTTGAGGCATGGAATCGTCATCCTGTTCAACGTTCAATCCATGTTCTTTGAACCAGAGCAGACTGTCTCAGATTTATGTAAGCTCAATATCACATAATAACTCGCATGAGCAGGGTCATGCATTTCTCAGTTTCGCTTATCAAGTGACCAGGATATCATACTCCTATAGGAGGGACAAATCCCATTCACATCACTCACACTCATCCTCATGTGTCATAATGCACCCGAGCATCATCTTTATGGCAACCCTTATTCAAGGTCACAGTGGATGATGTCAAGGTACATCGAACGACATGTAATGAGTGTAGTGATTTCGGGTCTAAGAACCACAATCACCACCATCACTATAAAAGATGATTCTGACTACCAATCATGGTTTCCATCAATATTTGAAAAAACGTTAAGTGGTAAGCGAACAACACCTTGTAACTAGTTAAGCGGTACGCCGGCGATTTTTGAAAATACGAGTTTTAATTTCCTATATATTTTATATAAAATTACACATGTATATAAATACTATATTGTTTGGAACTTATATATATATATATATATACTCTACACAACAATATAAAACACCCAAATACTCTATAAGACAACTAAAAATCAATGATTATAGCTATAATATAGTAAATAATAGACTTGACACGGATAAAACACCCTACATACATGATACAACAAAAAATTTGCATCACATGTTTACATAGCTAAATAGTAAACAATAGACTTATCATGGATACCTTACTAACTTACTGGTTATATGTGCATATCATTAACTAGTCATACATTAGAGCAATACATTTAATTAAATCATGCATTCTAAAGTAGACAATAATTAGATGTAATTTAGTTGTATACATTACAACATTACCCTATTAAAACAACTTACATACAAATATGCATTCTAAGTTAGAACAATGGCTTATCATAGAATATTTTATGTATATAGGTTTAATATTTTATAGCTAATAATACTCTGACCATAAAAGTTACTTCATGTTAAAGTTGTACAACAATATTAAAAAAAAGGGGTAAAAAGCGGCCAAAAAGTGAGGAAAAAAGTCGGGCTAATCGACATTTTTTTGTAGAAATGCTAAGCGTGCGCTCAACAACAAAATAAGCGATTGGAGGTCCTGATTGATTAAACGGTCGCCCAAAACATTTTTGAATACAGTGGTTTCCATGTATCACTTCTTAAGGTGGGCCTGTCCGGTACACAGTACATTGTTCCCTAACAAGTACATGTGTGTTTGCTTTGATATCACATATCATGAATGATGAGATCATGTCATCAACCAACAAACACTCTAGTCTTATGTATTACAGTTGTCTATTTTTCTTCCACAATATTAATCAACTAGGAACTAGAATGTATGTACTCGTCATACATATGATCTCACTGTTCAAGTCATAAACCTGAATACAGGTCATCGATATCATCATTCTTTAGACATTTATTATGTTACATCATTATCTCATAACTGAACAAAACAGAATAAACAAAATTGTCTTTTATTATTAATCAATCGTTTACAAAATATGCCATTACAAGCATCATATGATTGGCTCTCTGGGCATACATACCAACAAACTCCCACTTGCACTTAGAGCCAATCACCAATGAACTTAATCCCAAGTGATCTAACATGACTATCATGTTTCTGCTGCAAAAGTGCTTTTATCAAGGGGTCAACCACATTGCTTTCGATTGGTACTATGCAAATCTTCACATCTCCTCGGTGTACGATCTCTCGTATGAGATAGAACCGCCTTTGTATATGCCTGGAACGCTGATTCAATCTGGATTCCTTAGCTTGTGTAATAGCTTCGTTGTTGTCACAATATAACTCAATCACATCGATGATGCTTGGAACCACCCCTAAGTTCAAATATGAACTTCTTGATGCAGACAACTTTCTTTGCTGCATTGGAAGCAACAATATACTCGGCCTTTTTTGTAGAATCCACAACTGTCTCTTGCTTAAAACTCTTCTAGCTCACAGCTTCGTTGTTGAGACAAAATACAAATCCTGATTGCGTCAGTTTGAAAGCTTGCATCGGTGTAATCCTTTACCACCAACTCTTCCTCTCTGTCGTAGACAAGGAATTGATCCTTAGTTATTCTTAAGTACTTAAGGATGTTCTTAACGATAGTCTAATAACTCTCACCGAGATCTGACTGGTATCTACTCGTCAGGCTCATGGCATACGAGACGTCTGGACGAGTACATAACATCCCATACATGATGGATCTAATTGCAGATACATATTGAATCTTACTCATTCACTCCCTTTCTTCACAAGAATTGGGACATTGAGCACTAGAGATGCTGACACCATGAGACATGGACAAGTTTCCTCTCTGAGTTCTCCATGTTGAACCTTTTGAACACTTTGTCAACGTACGTGCTCTGGCTTAGTTCAAAAAGCCTTCTAGTTCTATCTCTGTAGATCTTGATTCCTAAGATATAGGTTGCTTCGTCTAAGTCCTTCATATAGAATGTACTTCCTAGCCAGATCTTTACCATCTGTAAAGAAGGAATGTCATTCCCCATCAATAGTATGTCATCTACATACAATATGAGGAATACATTTATGCTCTCACTAACCTTCTTACACACATAAGGTTCATCTTCATTTTGACTAAAGCCAAACTCTTTGACTGCCTCGTTAAAACGGAGATTCTACCTTTGAGATGCTTGCTTCAATCCATAGATTAGCCTTTGTAGCTTACAGACTTTATTTGCATCCTTTTATTTTATAAAACCCTCAGGTTGTATTATGTACACATCCTCAAGAATATTCCGGTTAAAATATGCAGTTTTAGTATCCATATGTTGAATCTCATACTCATGATAGGCTGCAATGGGAAGCATGATCCTAATGGACTTAACCATGGAAAATGGTGAAAAAGTTCCATCATAGTCAATTGAACTTGTTTGAAACCTTTTGCAATCAATTTTCCCTTATAGGTTATACATTACCATCCACGTCGGTGTTCTTCTTGAAGACCCACTTGCACCCTATGGGTTTTGCCCCTTCAGGTGGATCCACAAAGGTTCATACCTTGTTGGTGTGCATGGATTCCATTTTAGATCTCGATGGCCTCAAGCCATTTCTCAGACTTTGGTCCCTTTGTAGATTTCAGGTAGGTTGTTGGCTCATCATCTATGACCAACTCACCACCTTCTTGAGTACAAGATAACTGGATCTTTCTGGCTCAAGGCGTGTCCTAGATTTATGAGGTTCTTGTGGTACAAGAGGAATTTGAGATTCCATAACAATTTGTGAGTCTCCTTGTTCTTCTTGTACCTCTATAGGTTCAATGTTTTCTTGTTGGTCTTGAACCATAACTTTTTTCTCTCACTGATTCTGTTAGAGTTTGTTTATTATTGTTATTAGTGTCTTTGTTATATGGGCCCAAGTGTCTTCGCCCATTAGGGTTAGTCTTATGTCTGTACGCTTCCCTATCCTCCTATTATAGGAGCAGGGTTTCTTCTATTCAACAAAAAACATAGCCTTCTTTTACTTTCTAAGATGGTATCAGAGCAGCGATCCTTGAGCCGCCGCCAGCCATACGTGAGAGAGAGAAACCGGAGTGAGATGTAGCCGATGGGAAGCCACCCTTATTCCTTGTGGGTTGGCTGCCCGCAGGCTGTTCTAGGATCTTCGTGACTCTACCTTCTCCTTTCTTTTTATCCGTTGATCCTACCTCTCTGTCGTCTACGTCTACTACTCCTCTACACACTGCCGCCGCAACATCCAACCCCCTCCACTCCTACCGCCAACAACTACTGGCCGCTCACTACTGCCACCAGAACAGCCAACGCCGACTACAGATCTGCCATCCGCGGTTCACTATCACTCCTAATCGTGTCGTTGATCCCTGGCTATTGGCCCTTGCCGCCGTCGCTAAGTAGGTTGTTGCCCGTCGCCCAGCCACTCCTTGCCACTGCTACGACATGTTTTTAGCCCCTGCACCATGTTGTCCCACCGCCGCTGGTCCTCTGTACGGCTGCCGCACAACGCTGCACGCTGCCATGTTGCTCCTCGCCGCCAACCTAACCCCGTCTGGGTCCGCTACTGCCTGCTGCACTGCGTGATGTGCCCATGCCGCTCCGCCGCCTTGATCTCCACTTGAAGCTGCCGCCACATGCTATTTGTTGCCACCAAACCGTGTTGCTGCCATGCCACCGCCGCTATAATAAGCCGCCACCTTCGCCTTCTACTGCCTGTTGTCGGCCCTCCAAATTTTCTACTGTCGCCAATGCTGGCCAAACTGAGACTAGCCACCGCTCTTCACCGCAACCAAACAATGCCACATACATGGCTTATCTCTCCTCTACATATTTTTCTACTGCCCCCACCCATATACACTCTACATATTTGTGCTAATCGGATTTAATTTTTTTCCTACCGGGCCAAACAAATCACCTTTTCGGGTCGGCAAAAGATCCATTTATTTTTCTATCTAAATTCACCCATTTGGGTCGTTTTCTACCTTGACTCATGTTATCGGTTACCTCCTACACAAACCTTGCCTCTACCATTGTTTTGACTCTCCACGACAACCACTGTTTGACTCCTTCTGTGCTTAGCGTGAGGGAAGAATAGAGGATGAAGAGTAGAGGGAAGAGATGAGATGGAGAGAAGAGAAGAATTTTATTTTGCTGTTCTATTGGACTTCATGCCACTGATAACACCCACTTTATGGCCGCTAGAACTTATATTTTATTGTTAAAATAACTTCCTAACTTCACTTCCTCTTTGTTTTATTCCATTTATTATGAAGAATCATGCCCACTACGCCCCTGACAATATTTCCCATCTTTTGCAGGGCTTTTCCTATTTTTCCTTAAGAAAAGAAGCACCAATGGGCCCGTCACGGCCCATCAGTAACGAAGTCCCAATTCCAACCAAGTAGCTCGCCAGCATCCGAGGCCGACACGTCCCTCTACCCGTCATGGTCGCTACCCGCTACGACAGCAACCCGACGCGGGCGTGTCGCACATGAGTCTTAGCCCGTTGCGGCCATTTATCCGATATGGTGCCTAACTCATCACGGTTCACAAACCGACGAGGTCGTTACCCGACATGGCCACCCGTCGGCGCTGCAGCCCGACAAGGCTCCAACCCGGCATCGTTGTACACGATACGCCCGTTGATCGATACTCTCCCAGCCCGGCACGCATGGCGGGCGACAGCCGTATCGGCCCCTCTGAAGCCTCGAGAACGGAGCCACAGATGAAAGACACGTGGGCCAATAAAGGCTACAACTCCCATCAACACTACTTATAAATAGCAGCTACAAACCTACGATGGGACGGGCCGGACCCTACTAGAGCTAGTTCCTAGACTAAAGGAGCTAATGCGTCGAGTCCCAAGGAGCTTGTTGGGCGATAACTAGGTGAGCACACCCCCATCCCGAGAGGGATGGGAGGAGTTCACTTAGAGACTGTTCCGGTAGCAGCATGCAACACGATATGATCCTCAAGGCCACTTCAAGCATGTCAAGTTCCTATCTGGGCTACAACCCAAGACGGCTTGCCCACCTATACCCGACACGAAGAACCCGAGAGCCTTAAGATAATGTTAACCCGATATGCATCCTAACCCGATATGGTACTCAACCCGATACGGTCTCTGCCCGTCATGGTTGCAGCCCGAGATGGCCAGCAACCCGACATGACCGTATCGGGTAGAGGTCCTGTCCCGATACGACCCTTACCCGTCACGGTCCATAGCTCGATACAGTCGTATCCCGATAGGGTCTCTACCCGATGTCAGTTGTTGTGTACTTCAATCTCCTAAATCAAAGAGACCGATACCTATCTTCCCTTTACAGCTTTTACTTCCATTTAATTACAGCATTGTAACTAAACCTTTATGCTTCTTTATGATTATTGGGATCTGTGGAGTTTTATCTCATATCATTCTATGCATGGCTTTATTTCGTTAGGTGATTTATGTCTGGCATCTGAGTTCTGGTTTCTTCTCTCTGATTCACGCTTTTGACTAGTTATCAAATCGTGTTTCTTGTTTTGACTCCTTCGAGAGAAGGATGTCGTAAACTTCTAGAGCTTGGTCTGATTCAGGTGTACGAGAGTACCCGAAACCTGAGTTGTGCCCGGTTTATCTTTCTGCACGGGCCCACACCTGGTACCTTTGAGAGAAGGAACCTAGTGCATGGTTCATTAGCATTTTCTTTGAGAGAAGAAGACGGATGTAGGTCGTTGCTGCTTGTTACGATTAAGTTTTCTTTCTTCGTGCTATGCTCCGATGATAGTTTTATCTCCTCAGTTTCCTATATGCAAAAACTACCATAAAAACTGCTAAAACCCAAAATACCCAAAGCTTAAAATCTTTCTGGTAACTCCCCTTGGAGATAGGTTTTAGTTTAATTCTTTTTTATTCTTTTGCTACAATAAACCCTTATCCTTCGACTACTCGACGTGCTTAGACAAGTAAAACTTGGGTTCTGAAGCGCTATTCTCCTAGTCCCTCTGTTCGACCGCGAACTACTCAGACCCTGTGCTAGTTGCAGGAGTCTTAAACATTCGAGTATTAGGAGATCGAAGTACACAACAACGAAATAAAGCCATGCATAGAATGATATGAGAAAAAACTCCACAGATCCCAATAATCATAAAGAAACATAAAGGTTTAGTTACAATGTTGTAATTAAATGGAAGTAAAAGCTGTAAAGGGAAGATAGGTATCGATCTCTTTGAGTTTCGTCTACTGGAGTTAGTTATTTGCTTGCTACTCTGCCTACTGGTCTTCTATCTGCCTATGTCGTCAACTTTTGCTCCTGTGCATCAGTACTCTCTGGCATGTTTGTGCCTTGTTTGCACGTTGACTCTCTACTTCTGTGTGCCAGCATTCTCTGGCTCGTCCGTGCCCTGTTTCGCACGTTGACCCGTCCGTACTTTATTTGTATGTTGACTACTACTGCAATTGTGATCCATCACTCTTTGGGCTTTGCTACTCTGCCACTGTGACCCAACACTCTCTGGCTACTATGAAGACGACTTTGATGAAGACCATGGTGCCTATCAACTATTTTATCTTTAGCTCCAGATGATTGTGTTGCTGCTTATTTCTGCTCCAGATGATCGAGAAGCTTCTGTGACCTTCTTGCTTGGAGTATCTACTTGAGGGGGAGTGTATGAGTGTCTTGAGTGTTTGAGTGCTTTAATTGTAAAATTGAGGGGGAGAAATTTCTTGTATGGGCTTGGTTTATCTTTTTGTTTTGTTTCTTTGTTTTCTAGTCTGACTCTCTGTTTGCAAGCTGATTTGGGATTCTCCCAACTTCAGCTTGAGGGGGAGTGTTAGAGAGTCTGTTTATTATTGTTCTTAGTGTCTTTGTTATATGGGCCCAAGTGTCTTGGCCCATTAGGGTTAGTCTTATGTCTATACGCTTCCCAGTCCTCCTATTTTTAGAAGTCGGGTTTCTTCTATTCAACAAAAAACATAGCCGTCTTTTACTTTCTAAGAGATTCCTTTGAATAAATTCTTTTTTAAGGAATACACCAGTCCTGACAATAACACTTTGTTTTTAGATGGAGTATAAAAGTAGTACCCCCTTGTTTCTTTGATATATCCAACAAAATAACATTTATCTGATTTGGGTCTAAAGTTTTCAGGAAATATTTTCTTGACATAATCTTCATATCCCCAAATCTTCATAAAAGACACAATGAGACATTTCTCATACCATACCTCATATGGTGTCTTTTGAACCGATTTAGATGGTACGCGGTTAAGTATAAACCCTGAGGTTTGTAGAGCATGTCCCTAGATGGAAGTCTGAATCCGCAAAACTCATCGTTGATCGCACCACATCTAATAATGTGGGATTCCTTCTTTCTGATACACCATTGTGTTGTGGTCAGCTTTCAAGAAATCGGTCTAATTGGCCGAATAATCGATTTGGTGTACCTACCGCCCCGTATATAGCAAATTGGACCTATAATCGGTCCAAGACCGATTAATCGACTGATCAGACGTATAATCGATGATGAATCGGCCGCTTTTTAAAATCCAATAGTTACAGGAAAAAAATTATAGATTTTTTTTAAACCTATTGTTGGTCATTACATTTACATTCTCTTCACCCTCTTTACATATTTGGTTTTGTCTCCCTAATTTCTCAATGAGTACATAGTTTAATGTTCATTGAATTGCTTCTTATTGTTGATTTTCTCTTCTCAAATATAGTCATTGCTTCTAATTATTGATTCGATGCAAATGGATGCCTCCTCTAATCACTCCTCCATTTCCCCCTTAAGCCAACTATTGATCTAAGATTGACCTTGTCCCTTATTACTGCCCAGTTTTCCATTCATCTCCATTTCAAATACTACAGTTGCAATTTCATATTAGCAATATATATACTATTATTTGTTATAAGTCATTAGTAATAAGTCACTTAATTGTCCTTTATGTCAGCATATATTTGTTGTTACTATTTGTTCAACCAGTCATGTGCAACACTGTGTTACTATGCGTTCTCTCATACACTATTGCAGTCTTCTGGTCTTGTGTGTGTTTGGTTTGATGTGATTTTATACATTTATAATGGTCAATATATAAATTTATGTAAATATATAATTAATTATTAAAAAAATTAAAAATCGATTAAAACCAATTACGGTGTCCCGTTCGCCCGTACACCGATTACCACTTTTCAAAACATTGGTTGTGGTGTTCCAGGTGGAGTCCATTGTGATACGATACCACGGGCTCGCAAAAGGTCCACAAACTCTTGCCTTAAGTATTCTCCACCTCGATCAGAACGAAGTGCATTAATACTTTTACCAAGTTAATTATGTACTTCATTCATGAAATCCTTGAACTTTTCAAGGGTTTCTAACTTACATTTCATCAAGTAACATAACCATACCTATTGAAGTCATTAGTAAAGGCAATGAAGTATTGATAACCACCAAGTTAATACTTTTACCAAGTTAATTATGTACTTCATTCATGAAATCCTTGAACTTTTCAAGGGTTTCTAACTTTTACCAAGTTAATTATGTACTTCATTCATGAAATCCTTGAACTTTTCAAGGGTTTCTAACTTACATTTCATCAAGTAACATAACCATACCTATTGAAGTCATTAGTAAAGGCAATGAAGTATTGATAACCACCTCTAGCATTTGTTTAAAAGGGGCCACACACATCAGTATGTATGAGTCCTAATAGATCACTCGTCCGCGCTCTATTACTAGTGGAGGACGTCTTTGTCATCTTGCCCAACAAACAAGATTCACATGTCTCTATTGATTCCCATGTTTAAAATGTCGATTTTGATGTCATTTCGATTGGTCCAAAAACAGAAATTTACCAAAATTTCAACCAAAATTTCGATATTTAACACTTTTTTGACACAAGATTTCAATGCAAATTTTGACATTTTCGATGAACAAATAAAGGAATTAAGTCATAATTTTTTACCATGATGATCTATATACATAAATACACCTAATTATACAATAATATCATATGTTGGTATAGGGAAGGGGGCTCCTACATTTTTGAGTGAAAATACACAAAACTGTTTCGATCAGGATTTCGATGATGCAATGTATACATACATATATTCTTATGTAATAACATGTTAGATATTACATTTTGGATTGAATTAACTCAGGGGGGTCTCCCACATTTATTTAAGATTTTTAAGATTTAAAAAAATATATAATGCAATAAAAAAATCGAAATTTCGACTATTTGGACCGGTCCATTTCGATGTTTGGTAGTGGTCAAATCAATTTGATTCGAAATCAAAAGAGTCCAAATATCCATCTTTATGGAGTCTAGATATCCATTTCTCATGTATGTGCCCTAGACGACAATGCCAAAGGTATGTTTGGTTTGAGTTATCGAGTTTTGTCTTTTGGTATTTACGTTATACAAACTTGTCTTCAGATCTATCAAGTATAGACTATAAGACATTGGGACACGACCGTAAAATTCTCATTTTTACTAATAGAACATCGACCATTCTTTATAAGAATTTCGAATCCATTCTTGTGTCCAAACAAGATATAAATATGATGTTCCTATTAATGACAAGTACATAATAGCAGTTCTCCAACTCTATTACAAGCCCACTTGGCAGAGATAACTCATAGGTTCCAACTGCATTGGCAGCAACTCTTGCTCCATTAGCACCGAGCAGTTCAACCTCACCTTTCGCTAAAGGTCTACTTCTTTTCAGGTCCTTCACATTTGAGCAAATGTGTGATCCACATCCGGTATCTAGTACCCAAGATGAAGAACTAGTGAAGTTAATCTCAATTATGTATATACCTGAAGTAGAGATCTCTATCCCTTGCGTCATCTTCCTTGGTTTCCTTAACCCTCTCCTTATTTTGAGTGCAGAAGACTTGTAACCTCAAAAAACTTCTGGACCTTGCCTTTATCATTTGACTCTTTCCTGTTGATTACCATCACAAGTTTGTCCTACTTCATTTGTACTTTGACATATATCAAGATGTCAAGCAAATGAGACAGCGGTTTAGCCATGTTACTCAAGTTGTAACACTTGATAAAATCGCTATACGATTTAGGCAATGATTGCAAAATCATATATGTGGCTAACTCTTGACCCAAAGGAAATCCCAGTCTTTCTAAATGTTCCACATCCCAATAATATTAAGCACATGAGGTTCTAATGGATCTCTTTTTGTCAGTTTGCACTCAAACAACGCCCTAGAGACATCATACCTTTCTCGCTTTTCATGTTGTTTATACAACTCATAGTTCATACAACCCAGCATAAGGTTCTTGATGTATCATTGGCATGCTTATAGTAAGCATCCATTTCAGCCTTAGCGAATATGGAGTGGGTTCCACTAGCATTGGTGTTTCAGGGATATAGAGAACACTTCTTGAAGTCTTGAACCAGTTATGGAAGTAAATCTCGTTTAGATTGTCCTTCATGAGGATTGATCACAATGATTGTGTATTTTCCATTTGATTCTACAAGAAAATTTTACAATTTTTCGAAACAATATTGATTTGATTTGATTTGATAATTTGATAATATTGATTTGATTTGATTCCCCTTTCGAAACAATATTTGATTTGATTTTACAATTAATTATCGCTCCCATTATTTTGTTCAAACTGATAGCCTTCACTATCAATTATGAAGATTGCAGCGTACAATCTTCTAATAAGCCAAGATCCAAAACAATTAAGTCAATACCAAATCAACGTTGATAGATGTATGCACAACCCCTTGCCATAGTCCATCTCTATGCTTCTAGATGCTTAATCCTATTAAGGTCACCTAGTTAAGTCTGACCCATAAGACAACACGATAGAATATGCACCCTTCTAGGACAGACCCACATATCTACCATCACATTTTCACGAGATAGATGGCGTACTACGTTATGGCATGCCCACGCTTGGTTGGTCAAGGTTTTCATGTGTGTTGCTTATGAAAAACATCTTAGACTTAATATTTATTTAGGGATTTATATTTATATATACATATCCAATCACCACATACTTATAGTACATATCGTATGCATGCTATATCCCAGAAAAGAAAATATGCAATTATAAAACATAAGCGATGGTTGTGGCCATACTATTGGAATTCCTTAGAGCCATAAGGAATTACCGCCACCAAGGTTGTCAAGGCGGCTAGGCAGTCAACATTTCCCAAGGGGCGCCTAACCCGCCTAGGCGGGCGCCTAGGCTGTTCTGGGCGTTTTTTATATTTTGTATCTTTTTCAATATGTTAATTTGATTCTTATTATACATATATACTACATATAATACCATATAGGAAACATAAAAAGAGGGCAGAATGAGGTTATGACAGCAATAGCAGGAGATGGGAATAGGAAGAAAAAGGGGAAGTAATATCAACAAGCCTGCAACAACAATTGGAGCAGGAGACTTAGAAAAGAAAGCAGGGAAAAAGGGTGCCAGAATGAGGCTATGACAGAAGTAGCAGGAGATGGGATAGGAAGGAAAAAGGGAAGTAATATCAACAAGCCTGCAACAACAATTGGAGCAGGAGATGTAGAAAAGAATAAAAGAAAACAGGGAAAAAAGGGCGAGATGAGGTTGTAACTCAATAGAGAGGAAATGGAGGATGGGAAACAAAACAAAAGAAATATAAACAACAGAAGCAACATCACGAGGAATAGGTGATGTAAAAGAGGAAAGTAGAAAGTACAACATCATCAACATTACGAAGCATAGGTGATGTAAAAGAGGATTTGAAGAAAACAGAATAAAAAAAAATACAGCAGTAGTAGGATTTCGGAGTAGGAGGGGATATAGGAGGAATAACTCAAAAAAAAAACACAGCAGCAGTAGGATTAAGGACTAAAATGCAGGAGAAAGGATAAAAAAAGAAAAGAAAAAGAAGCAAGAACAACAAACATATGAGGAAGTGATTTTATGACTTACCAATTTGGCCCAAATCAAACATGTTTTCCCTAATTTTCCAAAATTTGGCCTGATTTTGTCTAAATCAGACCTATTTCAGCCATAAATTGACTCAAGCTAATCTAATTCGACCAAATCCAGACTTGATTCATGCTAATTTATCCTTTAAATGACTTAATTTAGGCTTAAAAGGCCTTAGACACCCATATAATGCACATACTAGGCTGGGTGCCTAGTTTGAGCAGCCTTGCCTAGCGCCTAGGACGCCTAGGCGTGCCTAGGCGGGCGCCTTGACAACACTGACCGCCACCTAAGGTCTACATCACATGCAGAAACCAGTTGTTGATGAAGATCTATGCTTGAACAAATCTGAGTTGACCGGTTCAACCCTTGAACCAATCGGTTTGCCTCCTGGTCGGTCAGTCGGCCGGTCGGTCGATTTGAACGGCTGTCTGGTCTCTGGTCCAACATCTTCTGGACCCCTCCAGTCGATTGGTTGGGACACCAACCAATCGATTCAGCTCTTCATGTCATCTATCCTCCTTGGTCCGCCAACGGATCGGCTCGTCATCTAAAACAGATGGTTCATCTGAAGTTAAACATCTTCTTGGTCGTAAAAAGAATTAAAACTATCCTAATGCTATTTAACATATTACAAGGTAACAGAAAATCTCAAATTACATTTGAGGGGAGCATAGGGAGGAAATAATACTTTTACATATGCAAGAGAAGATAGAGGCTCGGTATGCAAATCGATATATAAACAAGAATAAACAACCACACAACCATGCAAAGAGATCCGGGTTATTAGCCATAAGCTTACCACACATCCACCATCAAATTGACGTGGCTCTGATACCATTATACAGAAATATGGCGACAGAGCAAGCAACAGAAATTAAAATATAATTGTCATATTCCCCTTTAAATAGTAGATCACGTCAACAACTATGTAATGGGAAGGATGGTTACGAGGTTATACCTGTTCCTGGAGCAAGTCCAGCGACAATTCCCTCGTTGTAGCGTGCGCCTTTCTTCAAGATGCACTTGAACAATGTATGCGTTGGCCTCCTAGATGATCACCACGAACAACAGTTGACTTTGTCCTTCGAGCGGCAAGCAACAACCTCCTCGCCTCTATAGTAGTCCACACAGACCACAACAAACTCCTATCATTCTAAAAGAATGAACAATAAAGAGTTGCCCCTTCTAATCATTGTACTAGCACTAATTTTCTCTCTCACAATTGTTCTCCCTTACTATCCCTCGTTTTGTTCAATAGGACTTTCTCAGATTCTCTCGATTACCACAACCAGAGAAGACAACAATTGTTAGATTTAATTGATGTGTCTGAGAAGCCACCAGTACCCTCTATTAATAGGAGGGTCAGGGTCAGAGTTCCCAGTCTGAGCGGAACTCAAAGGGGAGGGAATTATACAAATTTTCACATCCTACGAATGACAAAACGGTCAGTTCACAGGTGAACCAATCAGTTGGCATGTGAATCGAATGGTAGACGTCAGCACTAGTCCTTGATCCAATCGAATAGATCAACCATCCAGTCGGTTCATGGATCTGAGCCGATCGATTCACTTCCTGAACCGGTCATCTCATGGACCAGATTGCCAATCTTGGTTCAATTGACCTAGCACACTGAAACGATCTATTCAACACTTGAATCAGTCATTTTTCAGTCCAGTCAGTCAAATATTCAACAAATGTTATTTAAATTGAATACCTAACTCTTTAGTAATCAAGTTTAAACCACATTCATGAACAAACTCCTATTCCAAGTATATCCTATGTGTGTGACCCTATAGGTTCCAAGTTACGTTGGCAGTGAATGTCCATAACTAATTTATGACATCACAAGCAATGAGTGGTATCTAGAAACACATCATTGCTACTTAAGTAATGCGGAAAGTTAGAGGACAACTTCAACCTACAATCTTTGATTGGTGTTACAGTATTTGTATAGTTCCTTTGTTACTGATATCCAGATTGAACTCGAGGCATGGAATCGTCATCCTCTTCAACGTTCAATCCATGTTCCTTGAACCAGAGCAGACTGCCTGAGATATATATAAGCTCAATATCACATATTGACTCACATGAGCATGGTCATGCATTTCTCAGTCTCGTTTATCAAGTGGCCAGGGTATCATACTCCTGTAGGAGGGACAAATCCTTGCTACATCTATGTGTCTCAATACACCCGAGCACCACCTTTATGGCAACCCTTATTCAAGGTCATGGTGGATGATGTCAAAGTACAATCGAACGACATGTGATGAGTGCAGTGATTTCAGATTTAAGAACCGCAATCACCACCATCACTATAAGAGATGATTCTGACTACCAATCATGGTTTTCATGAATCACTTCTTAAGATGGGTCTGTCTAATACACTGTTCTCTAACAAGTAACAAGTACATGCATCTTTAGTTTGATATCACATATCATGACTGATGAGATTTTATCATCAACCAACACACACTCTACTCTTATGTATTATTGTTGTCTCGTTTGCTTCCACAGTAATAACCGACTAGGGACATAACAAGAATGTATGTACTCTTGTCATAGATATGATCTCATTGTTCAAATCCTAAACTTGAAGACATATGTCATCGAGTATCATCATTCTTTAGACATTTATTGTGTTACATATGTAAGAAGAAATGAAGAAGGAAGAAGACAGGAACACCGATCACATGTCGGCTGCAAGATGCAGCAAACGTGAGTAGGGCTTGAGCCTACACACTTGTATATATATATTAGGGTAAGTACATGAGGTACAAAGAGAGAAAAAGAATAAAAACTAAATTTCATAAGCAAAATAGATCTGCCGCTGGCTTGCCGTTCCGCCGCTGTGCCGGTGTCGATACCATCGACTTGAGTGTCGATGGTATCGACGGAATATTGTCTTGCGCCTGAACCAATCTCGATACTATCGACATGTGTGTCGATAGTATCGACCGTGATGCAGCTTGCTTCAACTTGAACCTGAACTGATCTCGATACTATCGACAAAATGTCGATAGTATCGACCGGGATGCAGGTTGCTTCACACTCCCCCTCAAGCTGGAGAGTACACATCATGTATGCCCAGCTTGCCGCAGAGTCTCTGAAAGATTGCTGAACCCAAAGGCTTTGTCAGAATATCTGCTAGTTGATCTTCAGACCTGACATATGGAGTCACAATAGTGCCGTCTTTTATTTGATCACGAATAAAATGGCAATCAACCTCTATGTGTTTTGTACGCTCATGAAAGATAGGATTTCTGGCAATGTGCATAGCAGATTGATTGTCACACTTGAGCTCCATAGAAGGTAGAAGAGAAATTTGCAATTCAGATAAAACAGATTTGACCCATTTTAATTCACAGCATGCATGGGCCATAGCACGGTATTCAGCCTCAGTGCTAGATCTAGCAACCACATGTTGCTTCTTACTTTTCCATGTGACAAGATGATCACCTAGAAAGGTACAATAACCTGATGTAGATCTCCTATCAGTATGATCACCAGCCCAGTCAGCATCTGAATATCCTGTGAGAGACAGAGTAGATGGAGGTGCCTTTGGTCTAGAATATGTGATACCCTTACCGGGAGCATTTTTCAGATACCTCAGAATTCTGCAGACTGCTGTCCAGTGTGATTGTCGCGGAGAATGCATATATTGGCTGACCACGCCCACAGCAAATGAAATATCAGGTCGGGTGACTGTTAGATATATTAACTTACCCACTATTCTCCTGTAATATTCTGGATCTTTATACTCAGCATCATCAACCACCTCTTTGATGTGATAATCCATTGGTGTAGATACCGGTTTAGATTCAGCCATGCCTGTCTCCTGTAACAAATCAAGCACATATTTTCTCTGAGATAAATTGACACCTGCATGAGATCTAAGCACTTCAATGCCTAGAAAGTATCTTAGTTTGCCCAGATCCTTTGTATGGAAGTGTTTTTGCAAGCCCTCTTTGACACGAGATATTCCCATGGTGTCACTGCCAGTAATTACTATGTCATCAACATAGACAAGAAGAATAATGGATCCACGGGAAGAGCTGGAGTAAAATAAGGAATGATCAGTCTTGGAGCGAGAAAAACCCATCTGAAGAATAACTTCACTGAACTTGTCAAACCAAGCTCTAGGTGACTGTTTCAGCCCATAAATAGCCTTTTTTAATTTGCATACTTTCTGACACTCCCCCTGAGCAACAAACCCAGGAGGTTGCTCCATATATACTTCTTCCTGTAGAACACCATGGAGAAAAGCATTCTTTACATCCAGCTGAAATAGTGGCCAATCAAAGGTAGTAGCAAGAGAAATAATGATCCGCACAGAATTCAGGCGAGAAACAGGAGAAAATGTTTCAAAAAAGTCAACACCATAAGTTTGGGTGTAGCCCTTTGCAACCAATCGGGCTTTCAACCGTTCAACTGATCCATCCGGATTGTGTTTAATAGTGAAAACCCATCTACAGCCTACTACTTTCTTTCCTGCAGGAAGATCAACCAGATCCCAAGTACCATTATTTAAGAGAGCTGACATTTCAAGTTGCATAGCCTGTGTCCAGCCACTGTTCTTCATAGCATCATAATGGTTTCTTGGAATAGACACAAAATCAATCCCAATAGCGAATGCACGGGCCTGCTTAGACAGATGAGACAGGCAACATACATTTGTAATAGGGTGTTTAATAGTACAGGACCTAGTACCTTTCCGAACAGCAATAGGAAGGTTGAGATCTGATGTCTCTGTAGGATTCTCTTGAGTAGAAGGCGATGATGAGGGCTCAGGGACTGGTGCCGCTACTTCTTCTGGATCCTGTCTGCCTCGCCTATGGTATACATGTGGGTAATGCTCAATGGTAGGTCTATCTCCTGCTTGTTCATCTGGAATAGGAGTAAAATCCTGGAAGATAGGTGGCACTCCCTCACTCTGCACCGATGGTGCCAGTCTCTCATTTTGTATTTTTGGTGGCTCTCCTTCTCTCAACTGCTCCCCCTTGCTCATAGCATTGGAGAAATATGGAGTGGTCTCATGGAAAGTGACGTCCCTAGACACAAACATGCGGCGAAGACTAGGACAGTAACACTTGTATCCTTTGCTCGTAGTAGAGTAACCCAGGAACAGTGTTTTAATGGACCTAGGAGACAGCTTGTCGGTTTTAGGGTCAAAATTATGGACAAAGGAAGTGCAGCCAAACACTCTAAGAGGAATAGGATAGGGAGAGTCCTTGGGACGCAATACAGAATAGGAGTCTGTCCGTGAAGAACAGATGAAGGTTGCCTATTAATCAAGAAACAAGCAATTAAAAGAGCTTCAGACCAAAACTTCTTGGGCACATTAGATTGAAACATAATAGACCGAGCAATATCAAGAAGATGGCGATTCTTCCTCTCTGCCACCCCATTTTGCTGAGGGGTGTGAGGACAAGATGTGCGGTGAATCATACCAACCGAGCTACAAAAATCAGACATAGCCTTTTGAACATACTCCAAAGCATTATCAGACTGAAGAATTTTTATATTGCAATCAAACTGGACTTTAATTTCAGTATGAAAATGTTTCACAACAGACAACACAGACTCTCTACTTTTAAGAACATAGATCCATGTCATGCGTGAGAAATCATCGAAAAAAGAGATAAAATAACGAAAACCATTATAACTCTGGTCTTTTACAGGACCCCACACATCACTATGCACTAACTCAAAGGGACAAGAAGCCCGCTTATTGACTCGACTGGGATAGGATAACCTATGGTGCTTTCCCAGTTGACATGAATGACACTCTAAGGAAGATAATTGGGACAAATCTGATTCCAACTTCCGCAGGTTCTCCAAAGAAGGATGTCCATATCTGCAATGCCATAGTAAGGGGGAACCACTCAACAGGATAGATGGAGCAGGAGCAGGCATTTGGCGAGGTAGACTGTCACCATTGAAAAGGTAGAGATCACCTTTCCTAGGCCCCCCACCAATCGTCTTCATACTCTTGAGATCCTGTAATATAAAACAAGAAGGTCCAAATATTACCCAGCATTTTAGAGTGTCAATCAGTTTTGCAACAGAAAGAAGATTAAAAGGAAATTCAGGCACAAAATGAACTGATGTAAGATCAATCTTGGGTGTTAGGGAGACTGATCCACTAGCTAAAACTCTTTTCACTGAACCATCTGCCAGTGTAACAGATTGGTGAGGAATAGATGAGTCAATAGTGTGGAGCAATCTCCTCATACCAGTCATATGCTGTGAGTCAACCACCCAAGATGAGGATAAGCCAGATGCTATGAGAGATGTAGCCTGATTACCAGCTGTAGATGCCAGATTTTCCGATGAAGAAGATGATGATGACCCCATACTCATGTGCTGTGTCGCCTGAATGAACCAATCATATTTTTCTTGAGTGAGAGTGATGTCGGTGCCAGAGGTAGTACCCACAGTTGTAGAGGATGAGGATCATGTGGTAGTGGCACAATGTGCTGCCCCCACAGGTGGTGCAGCAGGTCTTCCATGTTTCTTCCAACATTTCTCCACTGTATGTCCCGGTTTGTCACAGAAGGTACATTTCGGACGTGTCCCACGCCCTCTACCCATACCGGGGCGTCCTCCTCGCACCGCAGCAGCAACAGACGCATGAGATTCTCCAGAAGGTATATCAGGAACAAAGGAAGCAGACTCAAACAGTGATTGCTGGATCCTTGAATAAGCCTCCACAAGACTGGGTAATTTATCAGTGGCCAAGATAACACTCCGAGCGGAGCTACAAGTTGAGTTAAGCCCAGATAAGAATTTGGCTGTAACCAGATCATCTCTATCCTTTATCTGTTCTGCAACAGTCACATGATGATAATAACTTAGCTCTTGAGCAAGAGCCTGAATCGCCCCAAAATACTCCTCAAGAGATCGGTCACCCTATTTTTCAGCAAACAGACGATCATAAATCATAAACTGACGGAGAGCATTCTTCTCTTGAGAGTAATGTTGCTTCACTGCGTCCCATATTTCCTTGGCCGTAGAGTAGAACATGAACCTTGCGGCGATTGCAGATTCCATACTATTCCACAACCAAGTCTTCACAAGACTGTCATGTCGCTTCCATTCAGCATACCCTTCGTCAGTAGATGCCTTGGGACCCGAGTCAACATGCCTTGCTCTGTCACGAGCCTCCAAGACGGTGTGGATGGCGTTCATCCATAGGAGATAATTTTTCCCGTTGAGTTTGATGGAGGCGATAGGTGACACCTCGTTGTAGATCATAGGTGTCTTGATATCCTCCATGGTAGAACGGAATATATGACGGATTGATACACGTCAAAGAAGATGTGGTGATGGAGAGATACACGTCACACACAGAAGAAATGCGTTACTGACGCATTCACAACCTCCGAAAGATATTCCTAATCACACATGGAGGAGGTGTGACTAGGATGATGGTTGAGACAAAACTAGTCATCCGGTGGTGTTTTAGATGATCGTTGGATCACCTGGAGATCCTCAACCTCTTTGTGATAGTGGCTACAGTAGAGTTAGATATCTACCGCAGACCCAGAGTAGCCAACGGTGGTTCTTCGCAGCAGGTGGATTACGCCAAGACGACGGGTGGGAAGCAGCCGACCGTTAAGGAGAGAGAGACCTGGAGAGTTCCTCCGGAGAGAGAAAGGAGAAGCCCTAGATCGATCTCCGCTCTGATACCATGTAAGAAGAAATGAAGAAGGAAGAAGACAGGAACACCGATCACATGTCGGCTGCAAGATGTAGCAAACGTGAGTAGGGCTTGAGCCTACACACTTGTATATATATATTAGGGTAAGTACATGAGGTACAAAGAGAGAAAAAGAATAAAAACTAAATTTCATAAGCAAAATAGATCTGCCGCTGGCTTGCCGTTCCGCCGCTGTGCCGGTGTCGATACCATCGACTTGAGTGTCGATGGTATCGACGGAATATTGTCTTGCGCCTGAACCAATCTCGATACTATCGACATGTGTGTCGATAGTATCGACCAGGATGCAGCTTGCTTCAACTTGAACCTGAACTGATCTCGATACTATCGACAGAATGTCGATAGTATCGACCGGGATGCAGGTTGCTTCACAACATCATTATCTCATAACTGAATAAACAGATTAAACGGAATTGCCTTTTATTATTAATAAAATTGTTTACTTGCCATTACAATTATCACATGATTGGCTCTCTGGACATACATACCAACAATCTCTTGCTCCTCTAATCCACGGGGTGAGATGAATGCATAAACCTAAAGTCGAGCATCTATCAATTGCATCGCATGCCCGCCTACATCAACATATCCAATGATGGAGATCTCGTAAATATGGGAGACATGTAGAGATTATCCTTTTCCTAAAGCACTTCCTAGGATTCTTACAATTCAATGTGCACATGTTCAACATTGTTGTGGAATTGTACTCATGCGTTGACTGACAACTACCACATATGAAATCTCCAGCTAAGTAATTATTAGATATATAACTTTACCTATAACTCAACAATACTTCTCAGGATCTCGAAATAGCTCCCCTTCGTTTTGGAATTTTGTATGGTAAGCCATGGGAGATGAGATGGGTTTACATTTTGTCATGCATGTGTCATTGAGAAGGTCTAACACATACTCATGTGTTGACTGAAAACTACCACATGAAATCTCCAGGGGAGTAACAATTAGATAGATAAGTTTACCTACAACTCAACAATACTTCTCAGCATCTCGAAATAGCTCCCCTTTGTTTTGGAATTTTGTATGGTAATCCATGGGAGATGAGATAGGTTTATATTTGGTCATGCATGTGTCATTGAGAAGGTCTAGAAGGTACTTCCTTTGGGATAGATTCATCAATGTCTTGGATTAGAGAGTTTCAATTCCTAGGAAATATCAAAGTATTTTCCTTGTTCTATGAAAGTGAGATTGAAGTGTCTTATTAAGATTGGGCATCACTATCAATAATGAAAATATCATCAACATAAACTACAAGGATGACATACCCTTTCAGGGAGTGATCACTGATGATATTGTGAAGCTAAGATTCTCAAGAACCGTTCTCAGTTTGTTAAATGAAGTTTGAGAAGATTGCTTGAGACGATAAAGGAAACGTTGTAGATGACAAATTTTCTCAAAGTACTCCCCACAACAACAAATCCAGGAGGTTGCTATATGTAGACATCCTCGGCAAGATCCTCATTTAAGAAGGTATTTTTAATTTCCAACTGATATAAATGCCAATACAAATGAGCAACAAGGGAAATTAGAATATGAACTAATGCAATTCGACTAAAAGGAGAAAAAGTTGAAGAATTCACTCCAAAGATCTATGTATAGCTCTTAGCCACAAGTCCAGATTTGAGGCGTTCAACATAGCCATCAGAAGCATTGTTTGATGGAGAATACCCATCGGCAACCAACCAGATTATTTGTTGGATGGTAGATCGACCAAGTCCCATGTCTGATTGGCACAAAGAACATCCATTATGTTAGCCATTGCAGCTTTAAATCTCGAACGTTGAAGAGCTTCCTCATTATGCTAGAAATTTAGGGAGTATCTAAGACTGAGGTAAAGGTCAAGGAGTCAGTTTGGCAAGAAAACTTGTCTTAAAAATTGAATGTCTAATACAACATGAGAAAAACCTTAACGCCACTGGTTTCTACGATTGTGCCAGAATTAACGAGAATGGCAACGCTAAGAGCTAGGGATCCAAAGTTCTCTTTGTTGATACACCAAAGGGTATTGTTAGATAAGTGAAGGATTCAAAGGCAAAATAGTAAGGGGTATCTAATTTCAAGAAGACGAGGTTCATCTAAAGGAGAAGATGCATCCCAAGGTAGTCACAATAGAACCAGTGAGGCTTCTGGTTCTTGGATCACTAGTTCAACCAGTGGTTAGAGCGGTTAAACTAGTGATATCATTGTGACATCATAAATGATTCTAGAAAATCTCATAATATATGAAAAATGAAGGAAAGGTAAACATAACAAGGAGAATATCCAAAAATTGCATATCATCATCATCATCATCATCATCATCTAAGCCTCAGTCCCAACTATGTTGGGGTAGGCTACATGGATCCTTCATTTCCATTTAGCTCTATCATGGGCCATATTCTGTTTGAGATGTATAGATTCAAAATCTCTCTTTATAAGCTCACCCATGTTAATTTAGGCCTTCCACTTCTTCTATTTATTGTGCTTGACTCAATAGTATTGCTTCGTATAGGCACATTAGTCAATCTGCGTTGCACATGTCCATACCATCTGAGTCGGCCCTCGCGCAACTTGTCCTCAATGCTCGCCACCCCCACTTTATTCCTGATATAGTCATTTCTCAAGCGATCTTTTCTTGTCTTCCCACACATCCATCTCAACATATGCATTTCAGCCACATTCATCTTGTTGAGAACTAGTTTCTTCACCGCCCAACATTCACTCCCGTAGAGCATGGCTACAAACATTGCATATAAAGGACAATAATTCAATCAAACACTACATTTTGCATGTCAAATTATAGTTGAAGAGAAAAGGGAGATGAGAACATGGAAGGATCAACAGGGAATAAACATAAAATTGGGTCAGGGGTTCGAGGTATACATGTGGCCAAGAATCGGTCCTTTGGAGAAAATTGGGATCAGTTCACCAGCTCAATTAGTCCCATGGAAAAATGCACGACTCGAGGCGAGGCGGCCCCCTGTACACACCAAGGAATACGCCTCATCCTGATTAACCAAGGTGTGCACCTTAGTTTTACGAGGCATCCATTGAGGTAGTGTCAAGGAGAAAGCCTTCAAAAGGAAGAGGAGACGTAGAGGAAGTGCCTACCTGACTGGTGGCTATGAGTTGACAACATCTGGTCTTCGTTGTGGCAGGCTATGGCAACAATAGCTTGCAACAACGACCACAGTAGCTTGCAGTAGTAGTGGCAAAATAATGCTAGTCCTACAACAACTTGCGACTGAGGTGCCATCTGCAACTTTGACAGTCAAGGGAACAACTTGAGGGGTGTTGGGGATTGCTAGTAGCATTAGCAACAGACTTAGCAACTTATTTTTGTGTCTTGTGGGAGTTGGTCAGGAGAGAAGTTGAGTTTTAGGATATCGAGGTTGAGTGGAGGGTTTGGGATTTTTTTTTGTCTTGGTTTTTATGGTTACTTTTAGTTACATGGTAATTGGGACTCATTCAAAATATGGGCATGAAGGTTGATTTTGGTTATATTTTGTTCTTTAGATATATTATACCTCACTTTTTGCGTCTGCTCCACACTTATATAAGCCTTACGCCTCGAGGCTCACGCCTTGCCTCATGGAGACAAAAATGCTTCTTAAGCCTTGCACCTTTTTCAACCTTGACCAGTCCGCTAACCAGTTTTGGATGGTTTGAAGTCATTTTCATATTTGTGAGAAAACCAAACCATCACATCCATCAATTCCTAGCTCAAACGGCCGATCAATTTGATGATGACATCATGCAAAAGTGTTGAAGGGAGTAGACATCTTAGGATAAAATAATGAAGATTCATCAAAAGTGACATTAGCAGATACAAATATACATTTATGAGAAGGGTCATATCATTAATAGCATATCTGAATTTGGGAATATCCTAAGAAAACCTTCGCAAAATTTTGAGGATCAAGTTTATTAGCCTCGGTATCAAAATTGTGAGCAAACATTGAAAATGTGAAGATGAAGTCGAAGGATTCCTTATTGGGGTAAACCATGGAAAAAGGTTTTTTTGATGTGAAGAACATGTGATGTTAGTCGAATGATAAGAAAGTAGTTGGAATTGCTTTACATGAGAAAAAATTAGGTAGATGAGCATGGATGGGAAGGGTGCGACCGTGCGAGTGACATCAAGGAGGTCAATTTTTACATTCGATGATCCATTATGTTGTAGAGTATGAACTTGGGCATCCACATGATTTATGTGAAGTTAATGCAGTATGATGAAACTGTTTGCAATGGTCCTACCAAGGTAGCGGTTGGTTGATATATGTGTCTTCATCATCCTCATTTTAATTCACCAACTGACAATAGCTAGAAAGACCACTTTGTCGACCATTCCCAGTTAGGGATGGCAAATGGGCGGGTATGACCAACCCATACCTATGCCCATCATACCCATTTAGATTTTTACTGAGCCCATACCCGCCCCATTTGAAGAAAATATAGGATTATACATACCCATACCCAACCCAATAGGTAATGGGTACCCATTAAAACCCATTTGGACCAATTCCCAAATTTAAGCATTGAAAATGAACTTGTAAAATTACTAAAAGACATCCAAGATTATATGTACCCACACAATTTGCACTACGACCCCTTGTTATGTTATAATTACAAATTAGTCCTTTTCAACCTTGTCCTCACAGTTTACATAAAATCTGCATGTGTAATATTTGTAACCATGTTCATTGTTCACATGAAATCTATAAACAAAATAATTATACAGAAATCCCTATCCACACATTTTGCAATAGGACCCTTCTGTATGTAATATTTGCAAACCGGTCCTTCTCAACTTTGGAAATCAATGCTACGTTGCGAACATGAAACAATAATACAGAAATCACGGTTCATTTACAACCTGCAAATGAATGCTAGCAAATAATTACCCATTTGCATCTATGGTAGTTTGCAATTGCGGTAGTTCGCAGTTCGGTGTGTTTGCTGCGGTTTGTTGGGATTGTGTTGCTGCTAGCGGTGATTAGAAGCAAGAGGCAAAGATAATTAGTTGGTGATTGAAGCAAAGATGGACAAAATTAGAAATTTGGGGGCTGAAGATGAAGACTCTGGTGAACTTGCGTGGAGATTTGTATTGGGGTTAGATTAGAGAAAGTGAGTAGAGATTTTAGCTGGGGTTAGATCATAGGAAAGTGGAGGATTGTGTGTGCGGGAGTTGAGATTAGGAGGATGGTGAGGGCGACTGGTCGGTGTCTGGGCGTCACCTCATCTCGGTGGCTCTTCACAACAACTTCAAGATCAAGGTTCAAGGTAGGAGAATGGAGTAAGCGATGAACTGAATAACCCCAGGGATCAAGTGGAGAAGAGGAAAACGTCGCCAATCTACTAGATCTCCTTGGGGAAGCCTTGCTCCGTTGTTGTTTCGCTGCACTGACTTGCGTGTTGTGGTGCATATTTAAGTACATCAAAGCTCCGACTTGCGCATTGTGGTGGAGATTTAAGTACGTCAAAGCTCCGACTTGCGCGTTGGGCTGAGGACAAGGAGCAGAGCTCAGAGGATTATCATGACGGCCTGGTGAAGCGACCGGAGACGGTGTTTCTTCCCGGTTGGCGTCTCGGAGGCAGATGAACTTGGGCCTCTCGACGATGGTGTTTTTTCCTGGTCGGCGTCTCGGTGGCAGACAATCTCGGGCCTCTCGACGACCTAGCTCCGCTTGCAGATCTCCTGGTCAGCGTCTGTGCGATACCTCGCCGCAAGGCGTCTCCGCGACACCTCGACACGTGGCGTCCTAGCGACTCTTCGCGGCACCTTCGAGATCAGGCACCCAAGGTTTAGGGGAGGAGAACCTTCGAGATCAGGGTTCGAGAGATGAGAATGGAGGAAGGGAACATATCGAGAAAGGAAGAAGAGTCGTCGCCTCAGGGGGGAGGTGCGAGTCAAGAATCAGGAGAGGAACGGACTGGACTCCGTGACTCGCGAGACGAGAGGGATGTTTTGACCTAACTAATCGGGAAATGTGGGGACTAACGAGGGAACACGTGTCACCAAACCCAGATCGACCCTCCGCATTTAGCCCCAGCATGCGAGCCGGGACCCATCATACCCACTTTAAATTGGGTCCATATGCATTGGGTTTGTTGAGTTATGGGTTTATGGGGAGATTTGCCATTCCTATTCCCAATTGCACAGGAAAGGTGGCTAAAGTAGAGATGGTAGTAGCCTTGTCAAATTGACATGGATGAGGGTTTGAGAGAGATGATTTTGAGAGCATCTTTAACTCTCAAGAAAAGTTTTATGGATGATCGGGACGTCTACACCGAGCCTTGCCATCTTTGGGATGCTTTTTTGGCACCTCGAGAAGGATTTGTGGTAAACCAACTAACCACATACGGTCCTCGTGGACTATTTCTGAGAAAAAGCAGCAGCAACTTTTACGATCCAGACTAGACCATATACTATCCAGCCGGACCGTCTGCAACCCGATGTGTGGGCCGGCTAGTGACTATATACAATATACAATTCAACCAGACCGTAATTGCGGGCTGGACGGGTCCAGGTGACTTTGCAACACTAGTTATGGGTCTTGTTCTTATATATAAACCCCCAAATCTCATTCTAAACATAAAAAGATACAAGACAAAGAGATGTCATAATTTAAAGACTGAAAGCCAAGGACAAACCTATGGCTCCTCTAAAGGTTTCAAGCCTCCAAGAGATCCTCTCCAAGCAACCGTCTTTTTCCATGGTTGACTTTTATGTATAACTAATATTGGGTGATTCTTCTCTTCTCTGTAATCATCCTCTTTATAATCTCTCCATCAATAATATCCTCCGTTAGTGGAAGTACTCCCTCATTGGGAATTAGTTGAACCACTATAAATATCGCTTCTTTGGTTTCTTGCTTGTCGTTCCTCATTGCTACTCATCGTACTTATTTTGTTGATTCGTTCAATCTCACATTCCTATATCTCTACAACAAGCTTGTTGGGCCTTGTTGTTCGGGTCTATCATCACCTTCATGCATGAAATAGGGACCTAGGGCTCGATGGAGGGAGAGTGAAAATCGACCGTTAAAGAGGCTTAGTCAATATGCTATTGGGGAATGGGGAGCAGAGCTAGTGACTGGCAAGCTCGCAAAGGGATCTGATAGTGTTTTCATCACAAATCTTGCATTAGAAACCATTCTAGAAATATTATCATCACTGTGTATGATTTTACCTGTCATAAAAAAGATACTTTGTTAGGGACTAGCTTGCAAACACCCCAAATATATTTTTTTAATCAGATTTATTACCCATAGACACTCCCCTTGTTTCAGACACCAGAATAAATTTAGTAGAGGCAGAGAAAATCGACAGACAGAAGGATGAACCATGTGCAGTTCAGAATCTGAAGGCTCATGCATTATTCTATAATCTAATACAGAAATCTTACATTTCAAAGTAGCCTGAAAACTTCTGAATTATTAAATGCATACTTCCAAGATTATGAGCACTATATTCAATTCTATATATGGTTCATAATGAGAATATTTTCTCATAGACCCTCAACCTTGTTTCAGACACCGGAACAAATTCACCAGAGGGGTAGTGAAATAGTCAGATAGAAGAATGTAACTAATTTGCCTTCTACTCGTTTGATACAATAATAAAGATAGGGAGGGCTCTAATACTGGCTTGGCTTGCATGGTGTCTACTGGAGAACTTGCAAGCTTCTTTAACAAAAATTTTAGTCAGGTAGACTTTTGAACTTTTAAGTACAAAAGAGTTGCAGGAATTCCAAGTGGTTCAAATGCCAACCTATGTTCACTAGTGAAGACACTTATGTAGAACACAAGCAAGAGAGAGAAATAAGTCAAGCTGTATCAAGAATGTGACATCTCCCATTTTATTCAATCCACCACACGTAAACAACCTACACTATTCGAATCTGAAGATGAAAAAGACGTTTCATGAAACTTAATTGACAGAAAACTTGTTGTACTGCTCCGAATACAGCAAACTAAGAAAGAGTCAAAATTAAAATTCCATATATATTGTATTACATAAAACGACAATATTTGATCTTCAAATGTTTTCTATTATGCAGGGGAAAATAATATTAGAGAGAGTAAGCTGATTACGCTCTGAGAGAAAGAAGATATTCGCAACAACTCCAAGCAATTGCAAATCCATCTGACGAAGATGTAGCTCTTCCAAGCTCATCCATGACAATGAGACTCCTACAATGTAGAATACATCTGTTAGTTTGAATAATGGATTATACAATCAAACTAATAGAACCTGATATGGGTTGTGTGATACTTGGGAGAAACATTTTGCATGAGAAAAGCTGTCTCTTTCATCTCCGTCATGAACTGCAAAAGAAGGAAATCTCTTTACAATAGAATATTTTTTGACACACCATCCACACCAAACATGTACCGTCCTGAAAGCAACCAATTTACTCCCAATAATGGAAGGCCGATTCTTCTCTAAGAGCCAACATAGCATTATAACAATCTCTAATTGACATAGTCACATAGGCATGAAGCTATTTATTTATAATAATCTAATGACCTAGATTGAATGACATTTAGATGGGTTAAAATCCCTGTTCCCTCACTTTTCGTGGGCATCTGAGAGGATAAAGGATGCATCCCCTAGTGTGGCATGTGACATCAAGTTCAACTCGTCACCTTTTTTATGGCTGTGTGAATTTCATTGTATGTTTTATTGGCACGCGGGCACACAGCAAGAAAGTACCCATTCTAACTATATACAATACTGAAAGCCTAACACAGTGTCCCATATATCAATAAATTCAAATTTAATTTTCTAAACCAAATCCTTTGTAAGTGAAAACAATACATGCCTATAAATTCTAAGCAGTTCGCATATGTTAGAAAAGTATGGTAGAGTCAATGCACACGCAACAAAGTGATAGTGGTATTGATCCTGGCGTAGGAAGGTTAGTGTTAACATATCTCTTTATTATTTGTATTATTTATTTCTGTCATTTCCTTATTACTGCTATACCTCTATGTAATTTGCCCATCTATATAAATAAAGAGAAGATGGCTCTCAGCCATCTCACGCTGCCCTACGCAGCCCTTACGGTAACTGACATGGTATCAAAGCCTCTGTCTGATCCACCTCTACCCTAGCCGCCGCATCACCAACAAGGGCAGCACCGGCCGCCGCCACCACCGCTGGCAGCAGCGACCGCAGCCGCCGACAACAGCAGCAGCGGCCAGCGATGCCGGAAGCAGCAGGCGTCGCCGCTGGAGTAGTTCCAGCCGTCCAAGCCCGGAGACACAACTATTCTCTATCTACCGCGGTCACTTCCGGAGTTGTTGTTTGGGGTTTTTCGGTTGATCCAACGGGTGTCTAAAACCTAAACCGAAGGACTCGTCACCTCCGGAGTGTGTTCCTAATCACATCTCCTCCATGTGTGATTAGGAAAATCGATTGGAGGTCGTTGATGCGTCAGTAACACATCTTTCTGTGGTGTGACGTGTATCTCTCCGTCACTCAAGCCTTCACTGTGACGCGTATCAGTCCGTCCCAAAGTCTCGTTCAATCATGGCGGATACCAAGATGTCTACTATCTACAGCGAGATGTCTCCTATCCCCTCTATAAAGTTGAATGTGAAAAATTATCTTCTATGGATGAATGATGTCCATACAGTTATGGAGTCTCGTGACAAGGCGAGGCATGTTGACTTTGTCACCCCTGCTGCTACTGATAAAGAATATGTTGAGTGGAAGCGTCATGACAGTCTTGTGAAGACTTGGTTGTGGGGGAGTATGGAACCTGCGATTGCTGCAAGGTTCATTTTTTACTCTACAGCCAAGGAGATATGGGACGCAGTGAAGAAGCATTACTCTCAGGAGAAGAATGCTCTTCGCCAATTTATGATCTATGATCGTCTTTTTGCAGAGAGACAAGGTGACAGGTCACTAGAAGAATATTTTGGAGCGATTCAGGCTATTGCTCAAGAGCTGAGTTATTATCATCCTGTGACAGTTGCGGAGCAGGTCAAAGACAGAGATGATTTGATTACTGCCAAGTTCTTGTCTGGACTTAGTTCTTCCTGCAGTTCTGCCCGGACTGTTATCCTTGCATCTGATAAATTTCCCAGCTTTGAGGAAGCCTACTCGAGGATTCAACAATCCAACTTTGAGTCTGTTTATCCTACACCGATTGTATCTTCTGGGGAGTCTCATGCATCTATAGTTGTTGTAGTGCGAGGAGGACGCCCTGGAATGGGCAGACGACGCGGAACACGTCCCAGGTGTACTTTCTGTGACAAACCAGGACACACGGTGGAGAAATGTTGGAAGAAACATGGGAGACCTGTTGCACCACCAGTGGGGGCATCAAATTATGCCACTACTACTGAGCCATCTGCATCTCCAACTGTGAGTTCTAGCTCCTCGGGCATCACTCTCACCCAGGAGGAGTATGACCGCTTTATTCTTGCCACTCAGCACATGAATCTGGGATCATCATCTTCAGCAAACCTGGCATCTACTGCGGGTAATCAGGCTATATCTCTTATAGCTTCTGGTTCTACTTCTTGGGAGGTTGACTCTGGCGCATCACAACATATGACTGGTATGAGGAGATTGATCCACTCCATTGACTCGTATATTCCTCATCAATCTATTACACTGGCAGATGGTTCAGTAAGAAGGATGTTAGCTAGTAGTTATGTTCCTCTAACACCTAAAATTGATCTTAAATTTGTACATTTTGTGCCTGAGTTTCCTTTCAATCTGCTTTCTGTTGCAAAATTGATTGACACTGTAAAATGTACAGTAACATTTGGGCCCTCTTGTTTTGTATTACAGGATTTCAAGAGTATGAGGACGATTGGTGGGGGCCTAGGAAAGGTGATCTCTACCTCTTCCATGTAGATAGTCTGCCTCGCCAAGTTTCTGATCCTACTCCAGCCGTCCTGTTGAGTGGTTCCCCTTTACTATGGCACTGCAGATATGGACATCCGTCTTTGGAGATCCTGCGGAAGTTGGAACTTGAGTTTTCCTAAGTGTCATCTCTAGAGTGTCAGTCGTGTTAGTTGGGAAAGCATCATAGATTGTCTTATCCCAGTCGTGTCAATAAACGGGCAACATCCCCCTTTGAGTTGGTTCATAGTGATGTATGGGGTCCTGTTATAGACCAGAGTTATAATAATTTTCGTTATTTTATTTCTTTTGTGGATGATTTTTCCCGTATGACATGGATTTATTTACTCAAAAGTCGGGAGTCTGTGTTATCTATTGTTAAACATTTTCATAAAGAAATTAAGGTTCAATTTGATTGCAACATTAAAGTTCTTCAATCTGATAATGCTTTAGAGTATGTTCAAAAAGCCATGTCTGACTTTTGCAGTTATGTTCGTATGATTCATCATACATCATGTCCTCACACCCCTCAACAAAATGGGGTGGCCAAGAGGAAAAATCGCCACCTTCTTGATGTTGACAGGTCTATCATGTTTCAGTCCAATGTGCCCCAAGAAATTTTGGTCTGAGGCCCTTCTCACTGCCTGCTTCTTAATTAATAGACAACCCTCATTTGTTCTCAAAGGGTGCACTCCTTTCTCTGTTTTACGTCCCACAGATCAGCCCTTTTTCTATTCCCCTTAGAGTGTTTGGCTGCACCTCTTTTGTCCACAATTTTGACCCAAGGCTGACAAGTTATCCCCTAGATCGATTAAAACCTTGTTCCTTGGGTACTTCGGTACTATCAAAGGTACAAGTGTTATTTTCCTAGTCTTCGCCGCATGTTTGTGTCTAGGGATGTTACTTTCCATGAGACTACTCCATATTTTTCTGGTGCCATGAGTAAGGGGGAGCATCTGAGTGAGGGAGTGCCACCATCTTTTCAGAGTGAGAGAGTGCCACCATCTGTGCTGAGTGAGGGAGTGCCACCCATCGTTCCTGATTATACTATTATTCAGGAAAAGCAATTAGCATATGAATCTGTAATTGAGCTTTATCCACATGTTTATAGGAGGCGAGGTAGACAGAATCCAGAAGAGGTAGTGACACCAGTCTCTGTGCCTTCCCTATCGTCTCCTACTCCATATATTCCTACATCCGATCTTGATATTCCTATTGCTGTCCAGAAAGGTACTCGTTCCTGTACTATTCGACATCCTATTGCATATGTGTGTTGTTTGTCCAAATTATCTAAACAGACTCGCACATTTTCTATTGGGATTGATTTTGTGGATTTTACCGAGGAATCATCATGATGCTATGAAGGATAGTGGCTGGAAACAGGCAATGCAGATTGAAATGTCAGCCCTATTACATAATGGCACTTGGGATTTTGTTGACTTACCTGCAGGTAAGAAGGTTGTGGGATGTCGATGGGTATTCTCCATCAAACACAATCCAGATGGCTCAGGTGAAAGGTTGAAATCCAGATTGGTGGCTAAAGATATACACAGACATATGGGGTCGACTTCTTTGAGACTTTTTCCCCTGTAGCTCGTATGAATTTTGTGCAGATTATTATTTCTCTGGCTGCTACTTTTGATTGGCCTCTTTTTCAGCTGGATGTCAAAAATGCCTTCCTTCATGGTGATTTGTAGGAAGAGGTTTATATGGAGCAACCACCTGGTTTTGTTGCTCAGGAGGAGTATCAGAAGGTGTGTAAGCTGAAGAAGGCCATATATGGACTGAAACAATCTCCTAGAGCCTGGTTTGACAAGTTCAGTGATATTGTTTTGCAAATGGGCTTCTCTCGTTCTGTGACTGATCACTCATTATTTTATTTTACTTCTTCCGGTGGATCTATAATTATTGTTGTGTATGTTGATGACATAGTGATTACTGGCAGTGATTCTACAGGAATATCACGAGAGAAGGAAGGTCTGCAGGGACACTTCCAAATAAAGGATCTAGGTAAATTGAGATATTGTCTGGGCATTGAGGTACTTAGATCTCATGCAGGTATCAACCTATCTTAGAGGAAATATGTGCTAGACTTACTACAGGAGACAGGCATGACCGAGTCTAAGCCAGTATCTACTCCTATGGACAATCACATCAAGGAAATGGTTGATGATGCAGAGTATTCAGATCCAGGATATTACAGGAAGATTGTTGGTAAACTGATATATTTGACTATTACACGGCCTGATATTTCCTTTGTTGTAGGGGTGGTGAGTTAGCATATGAGCTCACCACGACAGTCACATTGGACAGTGGTCTGTCGAATTTTAAGAAACCTGAAAAGTGCTCCTAGAAAGGGAATCACTTATTATAAACCAAAGATGCCTGCTTCTACTTTGGTTCTTACAAGTTATGCAGATGCAGATTGGGCTGAAAATCAAACTGACAGGAGATCTACATCAGGATATTGCACTTTTCTAGGTAATCATCTGATCACCTAGAAAAGTAAAAACAAAATGTTGTGGCATGATCTAGCACTGAGGCTGAATATCGGGCAATGGTACATGCATGTTGTGAGTTACAATGGGTAAAATCTGTTCTTTCTGAGTTGAAGATCCCTGTTTCATCTCCCATGGAACTCAAGTGTGACAACCAAGCAGCTATACACATTGCCAGGAATCCTGTCTTTCATGAGCGCACGAAGCATATAGAAGTTGATTGCCATTTTATCCGAGATCAGATCAAGAATGGTGATGTTGTAACATCATATGTCAAGTCTGAAGATCAACTGGCACATAATTCTGACAAAGCCATTGGGTCCAACAGTATTTCACAATTTGTGTGGCAAGTTGGGCATACACAACGTGTACACTTCAGCTTGAGGGGGAGTGTTAACATATCTCTTTATTATTTGTATTATTTATTTCTGTCATTTCCTTATTACTGTTGTACCTCTTATGTCATTTCTTTATTTATTTCTCTCATTTCCTTATTTCTGTCATTTCCTTACGGTAACTGACAGTTGGGTATATGTGCTCCAGATTGAACTATATACTCTACACCTTCACCCACATGGCTAAAGAAAGGAGAAAAACAAAGAGCACAAACAGATGCATCATAATTTTAAAAGAAATTTTTTTCACCAAAATGAAACTTAAAAGATAACACCATTCCTCATATCTACCTATTCATAAAAATTCATGAAGTAGAAAGATCAATGGTTCATAGATTTTTACATTAACTGTATGAAAGAAGCAGGATTGGAAGTAATACAGTGCTTGAGTTGCATTCGAGATTGTCTCCTGTGCCAATACGTGTAAAAATGCGATCCACCACCCGAATGGATGCAAAACATGCAGGGACATAACAACCAATTTGGGCAAGAACGATTATCAAGCACACCTGTTGGAGATAAGTGCTCTTTCCACTCCTGTAAACAATGTGGCATCCAAGCAACAATATGAATTTAATGGAAATAAAAAAATACATATTGATTAAAATATGTGATAAATAACATACATGTTAGGCCCCATCACCACAACCATGTTAGATGCTTCAGAAAGAAAAATGTTGTTTGGCTGCAATAGACGTGCTCCCATTAGGAAAAAAATAGGTAGATGCTATCAAATCAAACTATAAAAGAGAAAGCATACCACAAATTCACTATGGATACTTTCAAGTATAGGATGCCTACCACCATCAATGGCCAAGGGGCCACTCTCTTTACATTGAAAAACATCATTTAATATCAATGCCAGTAAAGGGAAAAGAAGCCCAAGTAAGCATCAATGAAAGTTACCTGTGAACTCAGGTCTAGTATATCTATCAACAGGTTTGGTAGAAATCATATGAGCAAAGGAGTTTACAAGCATGTCAAGGAGACATAGGACCTCAGCTAGAAGTGTAAGAACGGATACATCATCACGGATAGTATCTATAAGCCCTGGAAGAGAAGAATAAAGAATTAATTTAGTACAGTAGTCTAATATATTTTCTCCATAATAGATCAGAAAGTAAACTATGTTACTACATTTAGAATTGATACTAATTATAATTTACCCAAAAGTAAGTCTATAAGCTTAAATCTTTAAAATTTCCGTATCACATGATCAAATTATCTAAATTTCGTTGAAGAGCGAATTGACATAACCTTGCATTTTGTCGCATGTTTTTTCACAAGCATTGGTACACTGATGTTCAAAAGCAACTGCTGATATGCAAGTGTCATCTAAAGTAAGTGGATTAACTAAACAAATACATAATACAAGAAGTTAGAGTGTTCTTGCTATTGGATTTTGTTGGTTTCCGTTATTTACATTTGTTTTACTCTATTGAGATTCGTCAAAAGTTAAGAAACCCGCAGCAGCATCCAACCAATTGCACAGAAAACTAAGAAAGCACTGAATACATTGTGGATCAAAAAGATCAACCCCTAATATCAAAATATACATACATTCTGATTCTGACCATGGGCCCACTTAGGAAGCACAAAAAAGATCCTTCCCAAGCTGTAACACGTCACATTGAGAGTCAGCTAGTATGCTAGCAAATTGGAACCACATGTTCCGAACCAACCAAATAGTGACCCAATGAATGTGCCACTAGTAAAATGAGGTTGATGGTGAAGAAGACACAAGATCAATATCATTAGCAATTGCAGTAATTTGCAAATGTTACAACCCATCTCCATCTTCGTACACCCACTTGTTCATCCGCCTCGTCTCGAGATCTTGTAGATTAAAGGATTATTAAAAGAATTACATTTTAATTTGACGATTTAGTCAGTTTACTAGCAGCGACAACAATCAAAGGAAACATTGGAGCAAAATATGACACTCCCAACTCTGGGGAATCCAATAACTTATTCCATAATCTATTGATTTATGTTTGTCAACTTAAGTCTCATATGTGCCATTCAATCTATATGAATGGTTAATGTTGTTTCGTTAAAAAGTTAATAAGTTTCATTTAACATATCATTATAAGTTAGAGACATAGGGTTACAACCATTGAATTAAATTAGCAAATTCATAGGATCTTGGTAAAATGTAGAACCATGACCATTTTTTTAATAAAAATAGTTAGCCAAAAAAATGTGTAAGAGTTGAATATAACTAGATATATGCTTCGTAAATAAAATGAGAATATCTGGAATTTATTTTTGCAATAGATGCATGGGTGGATCAGATTACATCTTATTGTGCCAACCCATTTAAACTATTTTTCTAAAACTAGGAACATGGGTATCTTATAAAGGTAACTAATAGGTTATAATGGATAAATTGAGAGAAAAATCTTTAAAGTGAAGAGAAATATCGTAATTTGAAAATGTTAGTATTTGTAAACTAGAATGGGTTAAGGATTGTTAGTTGGTTTAAGCTGATATGCTGGAGAGTTTCCACTAGACCAAAACACTCAAGGGGTTCCCCTGAAAGGTGAACATAAGTGGCTCACCATCACTGTGAGGGCCCGATCTTAACTTAGCCAAGTAGTTGGGGTTTACATGACTAATTGAGTGTTTTGCATTGTTAATCCTTTGTTTTGATACGATAAATGTTGATGAACTAACTAGATATATAACCGATTTAGCGCTAGAATCAATTAGGGTTCGAGGAGATAAAACCCTAGTTTAAGGATGTTGAATTGAGTCTATAGAGATATGTTTATGTTTCACTGAGTGGCATGTGCCTAGCATGTGCCTCACTTTTGTTTTTACTTATGTAATTTAGTCCCATATTGCTCATCTCTGTTTTAGTCTCTCCTCTCTTCTCCTATATAAGAAAATGTATTGTACACCTTTTTCATTCATTCAATATACGATTTCTGTTCTCTCTATATGGTATCAAGAGTAGGTCCTTTTTTTCCCCGAGCAAATTCCCACCCCACCCCCATGACCTAAACCTTCCCCCTTCCCCCCCCCCCCCCGGCCGCAACACCCTGCCCCTCTTCCCCTCCCACCGCCACCCTTCCCACCATCGCTGTCACCTTCCCCTCCCCACCCACCCTCCGCCGCCACCACTACACCCTTCACCCATCGCCGCCAACCCTCCCACCTCCCCAACCCGCCGCCCTCCACTCCCCGGCGCCACCCCCTCCTCTTGCTGTCCTCACAGCCATCCCCTCTTCCCGCTTCATTTTCCCTTCCTCTTCCACCAACCACAACCACCATCCCTTTGCTCCTCTAATCCCTTTCTCCCTATCTCCACTTCCCTACGTGTTTGACGTTTTCGGACAGCCGTAGCTATTGCACATTGGGAGTCTCTCCGGCTCTTTGGGTTCTTCTGCATGCGCCTCGTGATGGAATCTTGATCTTCCTCATGACGACGTAGGTTCCTTTTTCAGTCAATCTGCCCGTAGCGGGTCTCTTCTGATCTGATGCTTCAGATATTCAGTGCTGCTCTACTGCCCCATAGCGGGTTCCTTATCTGCTGACTATTGTAGTTGCGCCCCTCATCTCTTATTCTTTCATTGCTTCATCTCTTTTAACCATAGCCTCAGTTGAGCTGCCTCATTCTCTGTGTGTTACCATAATTAAACTCGATGGCTTCAACTATCATCTTTCTATACATCAAAGCACAAGGTCGTTATTCACATCTCACCACTGATCCTCCTGCTGCCCCTGCTGCTACTGCGGATGATAAAAGCAAGCAAGCCTATGCACAATGGTCCAATGACGATTTTGGTGTTATGTCCTGGCTTCTTAATAGCACCGATCCGCGAATCAGCCAATCCTTGTTGTGTCTTCATGATGCTAAGGCCATGTTGGACCAACTATCTCACGTCTATTCTCACCAGCAGAATCCTAAGAGTATTTTTGAAATTTTCAAAACCTTGGCCAAGAAGGAATTTTGCTCTGACACTTCTATGGAGGACTTCTACAACCAATGCTCTGCTCTTTGGAATGAGTACAAAATTTATCACCCCTTGACGGACGACATCAAAGAAGCCCAGAAACAGCGCAATGAACTACAATTGGTCCAATTTCTGGCTGCCCTTCCTGCTTCCTTCTCTGGAGTGGTTGATCAGATTCTGTCTGGTGACCCCCTACCTACTCTCTACGACGTCCTTAAACGAGTTCAAAGACTTCCATCGATGACCTCCACCCCTTCCATTGAACATCCTGCTCTGACCATTCACACTACTGAATCTGGACGTGGTCGAGGTCGAGGTTGTGGTTGTGGAGGACGTCTGCCTCCTAACGGTAGACGCACATCTTCTACTACTGGTCGAGGCCAATCTGCTGGCCCTCGCTTCTGCAACTAGTGTGGTCGCGATAATCACAACGAAGACCAGTGTTGGATCAAGCACGGTAAACCGGATTGGGCAAACCAAATTTCTGCAGACACCTCCACTGATACTGCATCTGACCAGCCATCTGCTACGCCGTCTATTGAGTGGCTCCGCTCGGAGTTTGAGAAATTTTCAAGAACGCGTGACTCAGATTCTCTCTATGTCTGTTGTTGGGTCCTCCACCTTGCTTGTCTCTCAATTTAGTGGTAACAATAAATGGTGTATTGATTCTGGTGCGTCTGTCCATATGGATGGTGACATCAACTTATTTTCTGCCCTGACTAAAAACACATATATTCTGTCTGTTACTGTTGCTAATGGCTCTAACACTCCTATTCACGACATCGACACTATTCCCTTGTCTCTGAAGTTGCACCTGCAATCTGTATTATACATCCCACAATTCTTGTTAATTTACATTCTGTCAGTAAGACTATAAAACAACTTCAGTGCTCCATTAAATTTGATCCTTCTGGTTGTGTTCTGAAGGGTCTCCGCACGAAGACGAGGATTGGTTCGGGCCATGAAGGACCAGACGGATTCTACTATCTGGATGGACCACCAACATCATCTTCTCTTCTGTCTACATCAGTCACAAGACTCTAGTGGCACTACCGGCTTGGTCATCCTTCTGCAACAAAGTTGAAACATTTATTTCCAGCATTATCTGAAAAAACCTTTTCTTGTGCATCTTGTCTGTTGGGTAAACAAACGCAGTCTGTATTTCCCGCTAAGAAAGAAATTGGTTCTAAAGCACTTTTTGATATTGTTCATGCAGACATTTGGGGGCCATGTTCTGTTCCTAGTCATTCTAGAGTTAAATATTTTATGACTTATATTGATGATTATTCTTGTGCTACTTGGTTGTTTTTACTGAAGAATCGCAGCACATTTTGGATAATATCAATGTTTTCTTTTCTGAAATACAGACCTAATTCAACAAACCCATTAAGATTTTCCGTACCGATAATGCTCTTGAATTTATTCAAAAATCTGTCACATCATTTTGTTCTGTTCGTGGCACAATCCATCAAACTACCTACCCTTACACTCCACAACAGAATGACGTTGTTGAACGTAAAAATTGCCACTTGTTAAGAGGTTGCTCGCACTCTACTTCATTATAAAGTACCTCACCGATTTTGGCCTGAAGCTGTTTCTACGGCATGCTATCTTATCAATCGCATGCCAACCTCTATTTTACACAATCGCATACCTTACACCATTCTCTTTCCTGATGCTCAATTATTCTATGTTCCCCCTCGCATTTTTGGGTGTACCTGTTTTGTCAAAAATTATGCCTAGGGCTATCAAAACTTGATCCTCGCTCCACTAAATGTATCTTTTTGGGATATTCTATAACCCAAAAAGGTTATCGCTGCTTTGATCCTGTTCTGAAGCAATGGTTTGTCAGTGGGGATGTGATCTTTTTTTAGCACATGCCATATTTCTTTGATGATGGGGCATCACTCTCCAGTGATATGTTGGCACCAACGTCACTGTCAGATGTTGTTGAGGTTTTGCCATCTTCTGCCCTGCCTGAAGCCCACCCTATGCAAGTATACAAACGAAGGACTAAGACAAACACTCCTTCCATGGCCCCACCACAACCAATTCCTCCGTCTACGGATGATCATACAACCACTGAGGTAACTTTTGACTTACACTTTCCTTTTAGTCTGTGCAAAGGTGTTCGTCCTTGTACCAAACATCCTATTAGTCATTTATGCTCATCCGCTAACCTGAATAACAGTTTTGCATGCTTCACTTCTACAATTTTTGTCGTCACTATTCCAAAGAATGTTGCAGAAGCTCCTCTTATTCCTGCATGGAAACAGGCGATGGACCATAAAATGCAGGCACTATCTGATCGCAAGACGTGGGAACTTGTGGATCCTCCTCCTTCCTGCCCTACTGTTGGATGCGGATAGGTCTTCACAATTAAGTATCAACCTGACAGTACAATTGAGCGCCTGAAAGCTCATCTTGTGGCAAAAGGGTATACAATAACATATGGTGTGGACTATTTTGAAACCTTTTCTCCAGTAGCACGGTTAAATTCTGTTCGCATTCTGATTTCTGTTGTTGTAAACAAAAAATGGCCCCTGTTTCAGTTGGATGTTAAAAATGCACGTCTTTGTGGAGATCTACAGGAGGAAGTTTACATGGAGCAACAACCAGGGTTTGTTGCTCTGGGGGAGTCTGCCTCAAAGGTCTGTAAGCTGAAAAAAGCCATCTATGGTCTCAAACAGAGCCCTCGTGCTTGGTTCGACAAACTCAATTAGATCTTAGTTACTTTTGGCTTTCGTCATTCCCACTCAGATCATTCGGTTTTTATCTGCAAAATAGTGGGTGGGCTAGTCATTCTTATTGTCTATGTTGACGATATTATCTTATCTGGCAGTGATACCTTGGGCATTCAGGCAACTAAAACCTATTTAGAAAAACATTTTGTCACCAAAGATCTCAGAAAGTTGAGATATTTCTTAGGCATCAAGGTATCTGGATCATCTGTAGGGTTGTGCCTCTCTCAACAAAAATATGTACTTGATCTCTTGCAGGAAACTGGTATGCTTGGCTGCAAACTAGCCAACACTCCTCTTGACCCAACTATGGATTGGGACGATGAAAACTCTCCTCATGATGATCACCACTAGTTCAGAAGGTTGGTTGGCAAGCTTATTTATCTTACGGTCACAAGGGCTGACCTCACTGCCGTTGTAGGATTCATCAGCAGGTATCTTGATAAACCACGACAGTGTCATTGGGATGTTGTATGTCACATCCTGCGCTATCTCAAAAGCTCTCCAGGCAAAGGCTTATTATATAAGAAGCACGACCATTGTACTCTCTCTGGTTTTTCAGATTCTGACTATGCTGGAAGTCGCTCTAATCGTAAATTTACATCGGGATATTGTACATTTGTGGGCGGCAATCTAGTTACCTGGCAAAGCAAAAAGCAGACTGTCATAGCCAGGTCTAGTGCAGAGGCAGAATATCGAGCCATGGCTCATACTGCGTGTGAACTTCTGTGGGTCCAGAGTCTCCTCCAGGAGTTCGACATCTCCTATTCCAACCCTATACTGATGTTTTGTGACAACAAGGCCTCTATTTTTATTGCGAGCAACCACACATGTCATTAAAGGACAAAACATATTGAGGTCGACTATTACTTTGTTCGTGAGACAGTTCTTTCTGGTCGCATTTGCACTCCATATCTCAGCACTGAAAAGCAAGTAGCGGATAACTTCACCAAAATTCTTTCAAAAGCTCATTTTCAAACTCTAGTGGACAAGCTGGGCATGTTCGACATCTACACTCCAGCTTGAGGGGGAGTATAGAGATTTTTTTATGTTTCACTGAGTGTCATGTGCCTAGCATGTGCCTCACTTATGTTTTTACTTACGTAGTTTAGTCCCATATTGCCCATCTCGGTTTTAGTCTCTCCACTCTTCTCCTATATAAGAAAATGTATTATACACCTTTTTCATTCATTCAATATACAATTTCTATTCTCTCTATAGAGTCATCATTCACATATTCAAAGATAGACTCTCCTCTACTATAAATAGAAAGTGAAGGAAACAAGGGAAGGAGACTATGAACAGAAAATTAGGGTGTTGCAATGTGCAACTTGTGAGAGGAGCAATGTGCTACCTCTCCATTTATAATAACACAACTGGGAGAATAACATAACAGTCTAACAGTAAAGAAATAACATAGTAAAATACTAGGAATGCAAAACAACTATATTAATGCTCCCCCTTAAGCTAGAGCATACACATCATGTATGCCCAACTTGTGACTCAGACTCTGAAACTTTGTTGGACCCAGTGGCTTTGTAAGAAAATCAGCAAGTTGATCTTCAGATCTGACATGAGGAGTCACCACTTTCCCATTCTTGACTTGATCTCTGATAAAATGACAATCAACTTCTATATGTTTAGTGCGTTCATGGAAACCTGGATTTTTGACAATATAGATAGCAGCCTGATTATTACATCTAAGTTCTATAGGAGATATCACAAGAATTTACAATTCAGAAAGCACGGATTGGACCCACTGTAACTCACAACAAGCATGAGCCATTTCTCTGTACTCAGCTTTCGTGCTAGAACGAGGCACAACATTTTGCTTCTTGCTTCTAGGTGATAAGATGATTTCTTAGAGAAGTGCAATGCCCAGATGTAGACCTTTTGTCATTCACATTACCAACCCAATATGCATCAACATAGCCAGTAAGAGCCAGAGTAGATGGAGGAGTTTTAGGTTTATAGTATGTGATCCCTTATCCAGGAGCTCCTTTCAGATACCTCAGAATGCGACAGACTGTTGTCTAATGAGAGTACATTGGTGAGCTAATATGCTGACTCGCCACTCTTACAACAAAGGAAATGTCAGGACGAGTCACTATGAAATATATCAGCTTCCCAACAATCTTCTTATAATATCCTATGTGAGAAGAGGTGAGGGGAGAGGAGACAAAATACCGAGATATTTGTCGGCTGCAAGGAGCAGCTTTCTTGAGAGGGCAATAGCCATCTCACTTCTTTTTATATATTAGGGTAAGATACATTGTGGTACAGAGGAGAAAATAATAGAAAAACAATAAAAGAAATAATATAATGAAAATAGAATCAGGAGGCAGATTGCAGATTTCCGCCACTGTAGCAATCTCGATACCATCGACAGGATGTCGATGGTATCGACATGATGATGTTTTGTCATTGTGATAATCTCGATACCATCGACCTCCTGTCGATGGTATCGACGGGAATACAGGTTGTTTCATACTCCCCCTCAAGCTGGAGAGTACACATCGTGTATGCCCAGCTTGCCACATAATCTTTGAAAAGCTGTTGGACCCAAAGGCTTTTTCAAGATATCCGCCAGTTGATCTTCAAACTTGACGTATGGCGTCACAATAGTGTCATCTTTGATTTTATCACGAATAAAATGACAATCAACTTCTATTTGCTTTGTACGCTCATGAAAGATAGGGTTCCTGGCAATGTGTATAGCAGACTGTTTGTCACACTTGAGCTCCATAGAAGACATGATAGCGATTTTTAACTCAGAAAGAACATATTTGACCCATTATAGTTCACAACATGCATGGGCCATAGCACGGTATTCAGCCTCAGTACTGGATCTAGTTACCACATGCTATTTTTTGCTTTTCCAAGTAATCAAATGATCACCTAGGAAAGTACAATAGCCTGATGTAGACCTTCTATCAATATGATCGCCAGCCCAATCTGCATCTGAATTCCCTGTGAGAGTCTAAATAGATGGAGTCACCTTGGGTTTAGAATATGTGATCCCCTTACCAGGAGCATTCTTCAGATATCTTAGAATCCGACAAACTGCTGTCCAGTGTGACTGTCGTGGTGAGTGCATATGCTGACTCACAACGCCTACAGCAAAAGAAATGTCAGGTCGTGTAACAGTCAGATATATTAGCTTGCCAACTATTCTCCTGTAATATCCTGGATCTGAGTACTCAACATCATCAACCGTCTCCTTGATGTGATAATCCATAGGAGTAGATACTGGTTTAGATTCAATCATGCCTGTTTCCTGTAGTAAGTCAAGCATATATTTCCTCTGAGATAGGTTGACACCTGCATGATATCTAAGCACCTCAATGCCCAGAAAATATCTCAGTTAACCCAGATCCTTGGTTTGGAAGTGTATCTGTAACCCTTCCTTCACACGAGATATGCCTGGAGAATCACTGTCAGTAATCACTATGTCATCAACATATACAACAATAATGATAGAACCAGAAGAAGAGCTAGAATATAATAAAGAATGATCAGTCATGGAGCGAGAGAAACCCATCTAGAGCACAACCTCACTGAACTTGTCAAACCAAGCTCGAGGAGACTGTTTCAGCCCATATATGGCTTTCTTCAATTTACACACTTTCTGACACTCCCCCTGAGCAACAAACCCAGGGGGTTGCTCCATATATACTTCTTCCTGTAGATCACCATGTAGAAAGGCATTCTTAACATCAAGCTGAAATAGGGGCCAATCAAAGGTAGTAGCCAGAGAAATAATAATCTGGACAGAGTTTAGACGAGCTACTGGAGAAAAGGTATCAAAAAAATCAACTCCATAGGTATGTGTGTAGCCTTTTGCTACCAATCTGGCCTTCAACCTCTCAACAGATCCATCCGGATTATGTTTGATGGTGAAAACCCATCTGCAACCCATGGCTTTCTTCCCTGCAGGTAAGTTAACAAGATCCAATGTGCCATTATGCAAAAGGGCTGACATCTCAAGCTGCATTGTCTGTTTCGAGCCACTGTCCTTCATAGCATCATAGTGATCCCTTGGTATATCAACATAATCAATCCCAATAGCAAATGCGCGGGCCTGCTTAGATAAGTGTGACAGACAACACACATTTGTAATAGGAGAAAGGGAGAAGCGGTGGCAGAAGGAGAGAGATGCCCTAGATCGAGCTCTGCTCTGATACCATGTGAAAAGAGGTGAGGGGAGAGGAGACGAAACACCGAGAGATTTGTCGGCTGCAAGGAGCAGCTTTCTTGAGAGGGCAATGACCATCTCACTTCTTTTTATATATTAGGGTAAGATACATTGTGGTACAAAGGAGAAAATAATAGAAAAAAATTAAAAGAAATAATATAATGAAAATAGAACCAGGAGGCAGATTGCAGATTTCTGCCGCTGTAGCAATCTCGATACCATCGACAGGATGTCGATGGTATCGACAGAATGATGTTCTGTCACTGTGATAATCTCGATATCATTGACCACCTGTCGATGGTATCGATGGGGATACAGGTTGTTTCACATCCTGAATCTGAATAATCAGTATCACCAGCATTTTCCTTTACATGATAGTCCATAGGAGTAGACACAAACTTGAATGCACTCATTCCTGTCTCATGAAGTACATGCAGTACATATTTCCTTTAAGACAAATTAGTACTTGTATGAGAGTGAAGTACTTCAATGCCCAAAAAATATCTTAAATTTCCCAAATCCTTCATATGAAAGTACTTCTGCAATCCGTCTTTCACGTTGGATATGCCTACAGAATCACTACCAACGATAACAATATCATCAACATATACTGCAATAATTATAGATCCAACAGAAGAACTAGAATAGAACAAGGAATGATCAGTTACAGAACGTGAGAAGCCCATTTGTAAAACAATAGCACTGAACTTGTCAAACTAAGCTTGAGGAGACTGCTTCAAGCCATAAATGGCTTTCTTCAACCTACGTACCTTCTGACACCCCCCCTAAGCAACAAATCCAGGAGGTTGCTCCAAGTATACGCCTTCCTATAGATCCCCATGTAGGAAGGCATTTTTACATCGAGCTGATATAGTGGCTAGTCAAAGGTGGTAGCCAGAGAGATAAGGATCCTCACAAAATTAAGACGAGCCACAGGTGAGAAGGTTTTAAAGAAATCAACACCATATGTTTGAGTATATCATTTTTCCACCAATCTAGCTTTCAATCTCTCTATTGAACCATCTGGATTATGTTTGACATTGAATACTCATATGCAACCCACAACATTCTTATATGTAGGCAAGTCAGTAAGCTCTCATGTTTCATTCTGAATGAGTGTAGACATTCCAGGATTCATAGCTTGTGACCAACCAATATCCTTCATAGCATCAGCACGGCTCTTAGGAAGTATCACAAAATCAATCCTAAGAGCAAAAGAGCGAGCTTGCTTAGATATATTGGACAAACAACAAACACTCACAATAGGATGTCGAATAGTACAAGTGTGAATACCTTTTGGATAGCAATGGGAACATTTAGATCTGATGGATCTTCAGGACTCTCTTAAGCAGAGGAAGATAGGATGAGTCGCTACCTCATCATGGTCTAGTCTGCTTTGTCTGTGACACACCTGTGAGTATTGTTGAATTAAAAGAACATCTTTAGATGGCTCTTCGTCAGAAATGATAGGTGGCACTCTCTCACTGTATTATGGTGGAAACACTCTCTCACTGATTAGTGATGGTGGCACTTACTCACATTCAAGCAATTGCTCCCCCTTAATGAGAACTATAGAAAACTAGGAATTTCTTATTGAGTGAGTAAAACAGTGTGCAATAATATAGTCTCTACATAAGAGAATAGAGACTAAAGCAGAGATGAGCAATATGAGACTAAACTACAGAAGTGAAAGCATAAGTGAGGCACATGCTATGCACATGACACTCAACAAAACACAACATAACACAACATATCTCTATACTCCCCTTCAAGCTAGAGTGTAGATGTCGAACATGCCTAGCTTGTCAACTAGAGTCTGAAAATGAGCTTTAGGAAGTATCTTGGTGAAGATGTCCGCAACTTGCTTTTCAGTGTTGAGATATGGAGTGCAAACCGGCCAGAAGGGACTACTTCTCAAACAAAGTGACAGTCGACCTCAATATGTTTTGTCCTCTCATGAAAAGTGGAGTTGCTCGCAATAAAAATGGAGGCCTTATAGTCACAAAACATCAGTATAGGGCTGGAATAGGATATATCAAACTCTTAGAGGAGACTCTGGACCCACAGAAGTTCGCATGCATTATGAGCCATATCTCGGTATTCCGCCTCTGCACTGGATCTGGCGACAACAGTCTACTTTTTACTTTGCTAGGTGACAAGATTTCCACCAACAAATGTACACTGTCCTGATGTTGACTTAGGATCAGAACGACTTCCTGCATAGTCAAGAGTCCGAGAAGCCAGATAGGTTGCAGTGGCCATGCTTCTTATACATCAAGCATTTTCCTGGAGAACTTTTAAGATATTGCAGAATATGGCATATAGCATCTCAATGGCATTGCCGGGGGTTATCAAGATACCGGCTGATGAATCCGACAGCAGCAGTGAAGTCAGCTCTTGTGACGGTCAGATAGATAAGCTTGTCTGCCAGCCTTCTGAACTGATGATGATCAGCATAGGGAGGAGAGTTTGCATCATCCCAGTCCATGTTTGGGTCAAGTGGAGTGTTGGCTGGTTTGCAGCCCAGCATACCAATTTCCTACAAGAGATCAAGTATCATATTTTCTCTGAGACAGACACAGCCCAGAAGATGATCTGGAAACTTCAATCCCTAAGAAATACCTCAACTTTCCGAGATCTTTAGTGACAATGCTTTTCTAAGTAGGTTTTAGTTTCCTATATATCCACAGTATCAATGCCAGATAAGATAATATCATCAACGTAAACAATAAGAATGACAAGTGCAGCCACTGTTTTGCGGATAAAGACTGAATGATCAAAATGAGAACGACGAAAGCCAAAAGTGACTAATACCTGACTGAGCTTGTCAAACCAAGCATGTGGGCTCTATTTGAGACCATAGATGGCCTTTTTCAGCTTACATACTTTGAAGGCAGACCCCCCCTGAGCAACAAACCCAAGTTGTTGCTCCATGTATACTTCTTCCTGTAGATCTCCATAAAGGAATGCATTTTTAACATCTAACTGAAAGAGAGACCAGTCCTTATTAACAGCAACAGAAATCAGAATGCTAATAGAATTTAATCGTGCAACAGGAGAGGTGTCAAAATAATCAACACTATATGTCTGCGTGTAGCCTTTTGCAACAAGGCGGGCTTTCAGGCGTTCAATAGCCCCATAAGGTTGATATTTAATGGTAAAGACCCAACGGCAGCCCACAGTAGGGCAAGAAGGGCGATCTACAAGTTCCCATGTCTTGCAATCGCAGAGTGCATACATTTCCTGATCCATTGCTTGTTCCCATGCAAGAATAATAAGAGCCTCTGTAACATTTTTTGGAATGGTGACAACAGAAATTGCAGAAGTAAAGCAGGCAAAGTTGTTATGCAGATTGGCAGAAGTGCAATAGTTGCTGATAGGATGTTTAGTACAGGAGCGAACACCTTTGCGCAGACTGATAGGAAGGTGCAAGTCAAAAGTTACCTCAGTGTTTATTTGATCATTCGCAGACGGAGGAATTGGTTAGGGAGGGGCCATGGAAGGAGTGCTTGTCTTTGGCCGGAGTTTGTACACTTGCAGCGGACGATCTTCAGGCTGGTTAGGAGGCAAGTCTTCAACAATATCTGGTAGAGGTGTGGGTGCCAACATATCATGGGATAGTCTTGCTCCATAATCAGAAAAGTAGGGCATATGCTCAAAAAAAATCACATCCGCACTGACAAACCACTGTCGGAGTATTGGATCAAAGCAGCGATAACCTTTTTGAGTTCTCAAATAACCCAAGAAAATGCATTTAGTGGATCGAGAGTCAAGTTTCTTCATTCATGGGTTTAAATTTTTAACAAAGAAAGTACACCCCAAAAATGCGAGGAGGAACAAAGAAAAGAGGTGCATCAGGAAATAAAATGGAGTAAGGTATCCGATTTTGTAAAACAAAAGATGGCATGTAGTTTATAAGATAGCATGTTGTAGTGACTGCCTCAGGCTAAAAACGGTGAGGAACTTTGTAATGAATAAGAAGGGTGCGAGCAACCTCTAATAAGTAGCGATTTTTCTGTTCAGCAACACCATTTTCCTGTGGAGCATAGGGACAAGTGGTTTGATGGATGGTGCCACGATCAGAACAAAAACAAGTGACAAACTTCTGCATAAATTTCAGGGCATTATCGATACGGAAAATTTTTAATGGTTTTATTGAACTGGGTCTGTATTTCATAAAAGAAAATGCGGATGTTGTCCAAAACAGTACCACAATCTTTGAGCAAAAACAGCCAGGTAGCAGGGAATAATCATCAATAAATGTCAAAAAATATTTAACTCCAATTTGACTCAGAACAGATAATGGACCCCAGATGTCCGCATGAACAATATCAAAAATTTCTTTACAACCAAGTTCCTTCTTAGCAGGAAAGATAGACTTTGTTTGTTTTCCCAAAACACAAGATGCACAAGAAAAACTGTTTTCAGATAATGCAGGAAATAAAAGTTTCAACTTTGCAGCAGACGAATGTCCCAGTTGGAAGTGCCACTGAAGTCCTGTGACTGATGTAGACAAGAGAGCAGAAGCGACAGGTGGTCCATCCAAGTAGTATAGTCCATCTGGTCCTTCATGGCCCGAACCAATCCTCGTCATCGTGCGGAGATCCTTCAAAACACAACCAGAGGGATCAAATTTAATGGAGCACTGAAGTTGTTTAACAGTTTTGCTGACAGATAATAAATTAACAGGAAATAGTGGTATGTATAAAACTGAGTGAAGATACAGCTTGTGAGATAGAGAAACGGTGCCAACGCCATGAACAGGAGTCTTAGAGCCATTTGCAACAGTGATCGATGGAATATTAGAGGTTTTAGACAGAGAAAAAATAATTGGATGCCGCCTGCCATATGGACAGACGCACCAGAATCAATGCACCACTTATTGTTACTAGCAGAAGGAGAAGCAAGCATGGCAGAAGAACCGGCAACGGACGTCGAAGGTAGCTGAGTCATGCACTCCTGGAAAAATTTCTCAAATTCAGAGCGAAGCCATTCAGTAGTCGGAGGGGAAGCCGGTGGATCGGATGCAACATCAGTAGTAGTTTCTATAGACGCTTGGTTCTCCCAGGCTGACTTGTCGTGCTTGATCCAGCACCTATCTTCAGTGTGATTATCACGACCACACCAGTTGCAGTAGCGAGGACAAGTAGCTTGGCCTCATCCAGGAGTAGTAGAGGAGCCTCGGCCGTCAGCAGGAGGCAGACGTTCGCCACGACCACGTCCTCACCGCGGCCACGTCCAAAATCAGCAGTGCAAGCAACTAGAGCAAGATGCTCAATAACAGGAGTAGAGGTCATAGATGGTAGACATTGAACTCTCTTGAGGACGTCGTAAAGAGTAGGCAGAGGGTCGATGGACAAAATTTGGTCGACCACGCCGGAAAAAGAAGTAGGTAGGGCAGCCAGAAATTGAACCAATTGTAGTTCATTGCGCTACTTTTGGGCCTCTTTGATGTTAGCAGTCAACGGATGGTAGATTTCATACTCATTCCAGATAGCAGAGCATTGGTTGTAGAAGTCTTCAATGGAAGCATCAGAAGAGAGCTCTTTTTTGGCCAGGTTTTTGAAATTTTCAAAAACCCGTTTAGGATTTTGCTGATAGGAGTAGACATGAGAAAGATGGTCCCACATTGCTTTAGCATCATGAAGACATAACATGGATTGTCTAATACACGGCTCGGTGCTATTAAGAAGCCAGGACATAACACCAGAGTCGTCTTTGGACCATTGAGCATCATAAGCTTGTTTGCTTTTTTCATCAACAATAGCAGCAGGGGCAGCAGGAGGATCAGGGGTAAGATAGGAGTACCGGCCTTGAGCCTTAACATAGAGGAGAAAGGACGCCGACCACAATTGATAGTTTAAACCATTGAGCTTGACAGTGGTAACACAGAGAGCGAGGAGGCTCCACTGAAGCCATTATGAGTAGAGGCAGGCAGTAGTGGCGGCGCAACAACATGCAGTGAATAAAGAACCCACTATGGGGCAGTAGCAGCAGTAGGGATCTGACGCATCAAATCAGAAGAACCTGTGTCGGGCAGATAGACTGATAACTGAACCTACGTCGTCATGAGGAAGATCAATATCCCATCATGAGGCGTAGGCAGAGAAATGGGAGTTAGAAGACTCTCAACGTGGGATGGCTATGGCTGTCCGGAAGATTGCACGTGCGAAAAAGGAGAGGGAAACCCGAGAGGAAGAGGGCAGCAGTGGGATGGTGGAGGGAGGAAGGTTTGGTGGTTGGGGTAGAGAGGAGAAGGTGTGGCGACTGTGGTGGGAGGAGAGGAGGGGCAGCACAGGGTGGGGGTGGTGGTGCGACGGCAGGAGGGAGAGGGGTCGAAGAGAAGCAGCGAGGGTGGAGGAGAGGGGTGGCGGCGACGGCGGCGGGAAGGGGGTTGGCGACGACGGGTGGTGGATGCTGGCGGCGACAGCGCGAGGGGGGGGGAGGCTCAGGGCATAGGGGTAGGGTGGGAAAGAAGAAAAAAAAGGAAGAACCGGACCTGCTCTTGATACCATATAGAGAAAGTAGGAATTGCTTATTGAGTAAAACAATGTACAATACAGTCTCTTATATAACATAAGAGAATAGAGACTAAAGCAAAGATGAGCAATATGTGACTAAACTACAGAAGTGAAAGCATAAGTGAGGCACATGCTATGCACATGACACTCAACAAAACACAACATAACACATCTCTATAGGAACATTACAGAAATATGGAGTGGACTCATTGAAAATGACATCCCTGGACACAAACATGCGACGAAGACTAGGACAGTAACACTTGTAACCTTTATTGGTGTTGGAATACCCAAGAAAGAGAGTCTTAACAGACCTAAGAGACAATTTGTCAGGTTTAGGATCAAAATTGTGAACAAATGAGGTACAACCAAACACCCTAAGAGGAACAAGAAATGGCTGATCATTACGACGTAAAACCAAAAAAGGAGTGCGTCTTTGAAGAACAGAAGCTTGCCTATTAATAAGAAAACAGGCAGTTAGTAAAGCATCTGACCAAAATGTCTTAGGAACATTGGATTAGAACATGATCGTCTTGGTAATATGGAGGACATGACAATTTCTTGTCTCATCTACCCCATTCTATTGAGGGGTGTGACGACATGACGTACGATGTACCAATCCAACTGAACTACAAAAATCAACCATAGCATGTTGAACATTTTCCAAGGCACTATCAGACTGGAGAATTTTAATATTGCAATCAAATTGGACCTTTATTTCTTGATAAAAATGTTTGACAATGGACATCACAGACTCTCGACTCTTTAACAGATAGATCCATGTCATATGAGAAAAATCATCTACAAAGGAAATAAAATATTGAAAACCATTAAAACTGCTTTCTTTTTGTTAGGAGTCAGGGTTTCAGAGAGCATAGGGTTGCACAATGTGTGCACCCTCATATATATAATACTGGAACAATTACAGAGAGGTCCATACAGAATAAACAAATAACAAAATAAATAACTGAATAAGTAAACCACAGAAAACATATACTGTAACACTCCCCCTCAAGTTGGAGCATAGATATCAAGCATGCCCAACTTGTCCACCAGCGTGCAGAAGTGCTTCTTAGCCAGAAGTTTTGTGAAGACATCTGCAACTTGATCTTCAGATCTTGTAAAAGGAGTGCAAATTTTCCCAGCCAGAACAGATTCTCGAATGAAGTGGCAGTCCACCTCGATATGCTTGGTGCGCTCATGATAAACAGGATTATTGGCAATGAAAATAGCAGCTCGGTTGTCACAGTGCATTGGAATCGCATACGAAGATTCAATCCCAAGTTCATGCAAAAGAGAACGCACCCAGAGAAGTTCACAGGCAGTATGGGCCATGGCCCTGTATTCAGCTTCAGCACTGGAGCGAGCAACAACATTCTGTTTCTTGCTCCTCCAAGTCACCAAGTTACCCCCTACATAGGTGCAGTAGCCAGAGGTGGATTTCCTGTCAATTCTGCTGCCTGCATAATCTGAATCAGAATAGCCCTCAAGTTTACAATGTCCATTTTTCTTGTAATACAGACCTTTGCCAGATGCCCTTTTTAAGTATCTCAGAATGTGACAGACAGCATCCCAGTGACACTGTCTAGGCTTGTCTAGGTACCTGCTCAGAAGGCCCACAACAGTAGTAATGTCAGGACGAGTAACAGTCAGATAGATCAATTTTCCAATAAGTCTCCGGTATTTCTTAGGCTCAGAAAACATAGATGAAGTTTCATCGTCCCAATCAACATTGGGATCCATAGGGGTATCTGCAGGTCTTGCGCCCATCATGCCAGTTTCTTGCAGGATATCAAGCACATATTTTCTCTGAGACAGCACAAGAGCACTAGAGTTCCTAGAAACCTCTATGCCCAAAAAGTATCGCAGTCTGCCCAAGTCTTTGGTAGCAAAATGTTTACTCAAATGGTTTTTTGTGGCCTGAATACCTGAAGAATCACTGCCTGAAATAATGATATCATCTACATAGACAATCAGAAGAATAATTCCTGCAGAAGTTTTCTTTGTGAAGACAGAATGATCCACTTGGGACCGTAGAAAGCCAAAGTCAGAAAGAATCCTGCTTAATTTATCGAACCATGCACGTGGACTCTGCTTGAGCCCATAAATAGATTTTTTAAGCCTGCATACTTTGTGAGACTCCCCCTGAGCAACAAACCCAGGAGGTTGCTCCATATAAACCTCAACCTGTAGATCACCATATAGGAAAGCATTCTTCACATCAAGCTGTAGAAGAGGCCAGTCACAATTTACAGCTACAGATAATAGGATTCTGACAGAATTTAAGCGAGCAACAGGAGAAAAAGTCTCAAAGTAGTCAATGTCGTATGTCTGAGTATATCCTTTGGCAACTAATCGAGCTTTCAACCGTTCAACTGTACCATCCGGTTGATATTTGACAGTGTACACCCAGCGGCAACCTACAGGTTTGCACTGAGGAGGGGGATCCACCAGCTCCCAAGTGCCTCTATCAGTCAGAGCGGTCATCTCATCTTGCATAGCAGAAGTCCAAGCTGTACTCCGCAGGGCATCCTGAATAGTCTTAGGAACAGTAACAGCAGATAAGACATAGACAAAATCACGCGCCTGAGCAGTGAGATGATCAGTAGATACAAAATTAGCAATACTGTGAGATGTGCAGGAACGAGTCCCTTTGCGAAGTGCAATAGGGATATGTAAATCAGATTGTACCTCAGGTGAAGCAGAACCTTCTGGAGGTGAAGATTGGTTGACTGGGGGGGTACTTGTGGAGGAGGTGCTCTGTTCCTGCGCTGATAAACACGAAACTGAGGAGGATCTGGTATCACAGTATCAATCGTCTCAGGTATGCAGTCAGACAGAATAGGCAAAGGTGGTGCAATAATATCTGTTTGCAAATTTTCTCCCGCAGATGAATAATAAGGAGTATCTTCAAAGAACACCACATCACTACTAGTCAGCCATTTTCTCGTAGCAGGATTATAACAGCGATAACCTTTCTAAGTTCTTGAATATCCCAAGAAAATACATTTAGCTGCTCTAGGCGACAGTTTATCAGATGTAGGGCCAAGGAGTCGTACAAAGCACGTGCAACCAAAAATCCGTGGAGGAACAGAAAACAAGGGAGCCTCCGGATGTAAAACTTGGATAGGGATTTTGTTACCAATAACCGACGATGGCATACGATTAATGAGAAAACAGGCAGTCAGAACCGCTTCTGGCCAATAAGTACGAGGTACATGCGAGTGCAACATGATAGTTCAAGCCACTTCCAACAAATGACGATTCTTTCTTTCAACTACACCATTCTGCTGTGGTGTATAGGCACAGGAGGTTTGATGTAAAGTTCCAACAAATTTACAAAAGAGTTCCACATCTTTCTGAACAAATTCCAACGCATTATCAGTTCTAAAAATTTTAATAGGCACACCAAACTGGGTTTTAATTTCAGCAAAAAAATACTTTATTGTGGATATCACCTCGGATCTACTTTTTAACAGAAATAGCCAAGTAGTCCGCGAAAAATCATCAATAAACAAAATAAAGTAGCGATAGCCAGACACACTCGGTACATTACATGGTCCCCACACATCAGAGTGCACTACATCAAAAATATGCCTGTTGCGCATAGAACTATGCCTCGGATATACAGATCTAGTTTGTTTACCCAGTTGACAGGACTCACACTGGAAACTACAACTATTCATGTCTGGAAGTAAATGGCGCAGTTTGTCAGAAGAAGGGTGTCCCAGCCTGTAGTGCCACTGTAAAGCAGAAACTGAAGCAGATAAGGCAGAGACCACAGCAACTTTGTCAGACCCTGGCATCTCGTTCAAGTAGTAGAGACCATCAACACCTTCATACCCCCCACCAATCTTCATCCTCGTGAGAAGGTCCTGAAAAATGCATGAGCCAGGAAAGAATGTCAGGCTACAGTTCAAATTCCGTACAAGTTTGCTAACAGATAATAAATTCATAGAGAAGTTAGGCACATATAAGGCAAATTTGATAAGAAACTGAGAAATAATGTCCCCAATGCCAGAAACTGGAGATCTAGATCCATCAGCAACCAAAACCGCAGATTTATGAGCAGGTTTAGAGATAGATTTAAACAAAGCCCTATTGCCTGAAATATGGGATGATGCACCAGAGTCAATCACCCATTTAGTATTACCAAATGGAGATGGCAAATGTGAACTCAAAAAAGCAGTATCATAACCAGTATGGGCAGCATGTGCTCCACTCGTGGATGCCTCAGAGGATGATCCGGCACGCTCCAGAAAGAGACGTTCGACTTCAGCCCTGATGTAATCAGCAGTAGCGCCCGCAGTGTCTTGTGTAGTAGGGTGAGCAGCACTCTCGGATGCAGTGGCAAGAGAATCAGTAGCAGTGTTCGCCCATTCTGGTTTGCCATATTTCTCCCAGCACTTTTCTTCAATGTGGTTTGTACGACCACAGTAAGAACACAGGCGCTGTCCGGGCAGAGGACGCGCAGCAGTAGTAGTAGTAGTAGTAGTAGGGGCTCCACGCCCAGCAGTAGGAGAACGACCTCTCCCTGGACCAAGGGGAGGACGTCCATCAGAAGCTCGGCCACGACCACGACCGCGACCACGGCCGCGGCCACCCCAGGCAGCTAAGGCAGTAGAGTCTCCAACATCGGTAGCAGTATGTGGTGTCGGTGACGAAAGTCGCTGAAGACGCTGGTAGGCACTCTGAAGGGTAGGCAGCGGATCACTGGCCAGAATCTGATCCACAACGCCAGCATAGGAGTCAGGCAAGCCACTCAAGAACTGAATCAGCTGGAGCTCATCTCGCTGCTTTTGCATAATCACCAGATCCGTCGACAGAGGATGATACGTCTCCAGTTCACCCCACAAACCGGTGAACGTAGAGAAGTAATCGGTGATGTCAGTGCCAGTAAACATGAGACGGCTAAGCTGTTTGTTGATATCAAACACCTTCTTCGGATTCTGGCTGTGGGAGAAGGTGCTAGCAAGCTGATCCCACATCTTCTTCGCTGTAGGCAGACGAAGGATGGTCACACTAATTTTCTCAACCGTGTTGTTGAGAATCCAGGTCATCACCGTTGAGTCGTCACGGACCCAATCATCGTAAGCTTTGACGTCCTTCACGTCGGCGTCGTCAGCAGGCTGTGGCGGACCGACACGAGTGAGATGGGAGTACTTCCCTTGTGATTTGGCATATATCACAAAGGAGAAAACCCACAGCTGGTAGTTGCACCCGTCAAGTTTTACTGTAGTAACTTGACGACGCAAATCGTCAGTCGAGGACGCCATCAGGTAGGCAGGCACAACAGGCAGGCAAGGCAGGCAGACAGGTACAAGATCACGGAGGACCTCTCACATACGGGCTACGTCGAGGCGTAGCACGGAACCCGGAGGCGAAAGCCTACACGGGCAGGTAGACAGAATCACAGACCGAAGATGGAAGGGCCCCTCAAACCAACACGGTGATGATCTCCACCGGAGATAGAAGAGGCGAGCGGAGCGAACCGGAGGAACACGGAGTGGTGCCTAAACCACGGCAGTGGCCCAGCAGGTCAGCAGACCGGCGGCGGCCGTAGCTGCTGCGGCGGCTGGAGCGCCCGGCGGCAAGGCAGGCCGGCGGCTCCTAGTCGGTCGGCGCCAGCAGACCCCGGCGAGCCGGCGTACGCGGCGCACGCAGCCGCTGGGCTGTTGCCGGCGGTGGGAAGGAGGGGGGGGGAACGGCGGCGGGCGGGGGGGGGGGGGGGCAGAAGGGAGGGAGAGAAAGAAGTTGACGGCTAGGATTTCAGTCCTGCTCTGATACCATGTTAGGAGTCAGGGTTTCAGAGAGCATAGGGTTGCACAATGTGTGCACCCTCATATATATAATACTGGAACAATTACAGAGAGGTCCATACAGAATAAACAAATAACAAAATAAATAACTGAATAAGTAAACCACAGAAAACATATACTGTAACATTTTTATAGGACCCCAGACATCACTGTGAACTAAATCAAAGGGGTGGAGAGCCCGCTTGTAGACACGACTAGGGTAAGACATTCTATGATGTTTCTCAAATTGACAGGACTAACACTCTAAAGAGGACACATGTTATAAATTGGTTCAAATCTTTGCAAACTCTCCAGAGAAGGGTGACCATATCTGTAGTGCCACAGTAAGGGAGAACCACTCAAAAGGATAGCAGGAGTCAGAGCAGCAGGAACTTGACGAGGCAGACTTGCACCATGAAATCACATTTCTCAGCCCCCCCCCACCAATCGTTCTCATACTCTTGAGATCTTGTAATACAAAACAAGAAGCACCGAACGTCACTGTACATTTCACAATATCAATTAATTTAGCAATAGACAGAAGATTCAATGGAAATTCAGGAACATAATGTACATATCTAAGGTCAATGTTAGGGGTAAGAGAAACAGATCTGCTGGCTAATACTTTCCGCACTGATCCATCAACTAATGTCACAAACTGGTGTGGGATATATGAGTCAATGGAGTGAAGCAATTTCCTCGTACCAACCATATGATGTGAAACTCTAGAATCAACCACCCAGGAAGGAGAAGAACTAGAAGCCATGAAAGAAGTTGGATTACCAATTGTAGAAGCCAAGTTAGCTAAAGAAAATGCTCGCATGTTTAGATGTTGAGTGGCCAAAATAAATATATCATATTCTAGTGAGAGTGATACCAGGGGCTCCAGAAGTAGAAGTAAAAGTAGGTGTAGTAGTAGCAGTAGCAACGTCAACTCGTTGCCACCGGTAAAGTAGGTTGTCCCAACAGGTGGCACGGTAGGTCTTCCATATTTCTTCCAACAATTCTCAACAGTATATCTTGGACGACCACATAAGGTACACTTCGGCCTAGTGGACCCTCCTCGTCTAACACTTGTACGTCCTACTCTAACTGCAGTAGTAATGGATGCCTGAGATTCACCAAAGGAGTCGCAGTAGATTGCACAGGTTCAAAACTGGATTGCAATCCTGGAGTAGGCCTCCTCTAAGCTAGCAAGTTTATCAGCAGCCAAAATAACACTCCTTCCAGAACTGAAAGAAGGGCTCAAGCCAGAGAAGAACTTGGATGTAACCAAGTCATCTCTATCTTTGATCTGCTCTTGAATAGTGACATGACGATAAAAACCTATCTCTTGTGCAATAGACTGAATAGTCTCAAAGTATTCCTCCAATGATCAATCTCCATGTCGGTCTGCATAAAAGACAATCATACATCATGAATTGACGCATGGCATTCTTTTCTTAAGAGTAGTGCTTCTTAACAACATCCCAGATCTCCTTCGCAGTGGAGTAGAACATGAATCCAGTGACAATACCAGGCTCCATGCTCCTCCACATCCATGTCTTTACTAGGTTGTTATTACGCTTCCACTCTGCATATCCTTTGTCAGTGGTGGCTAGAAGATCAGAATCAACGTACTTCACCTTATCTCTAGACTCTAGCATGGGATGGACAACATTCATCCACAATAGAAAAATTTTCCCATTCAACTTGATAGAGGGAATTGATGACACCTCGTTGTAAACAACAGAAGCTTTATTTTCCTCCATAGCTTAGATGAAAAGGAGATGGTGATGAAGAGATACATGTATCATTGACGAAGATGAGACAGAGAGATACACGTCACGAAGAAAAGGAGTAATGGAGAGATACACGTCACGATGAGAAGAGTGACGGAGAGATACATGTCACTCTATGAAAGATGAGATGATATGTTTCTGCCGCATCAACAGCCTCCAAGCAAATATTTCCTAATCATACATGGAGGAGATGTGATTAGGAAATCTCTACGTATACGCAGACTGCTTGATTTGGGATTTTAGAATGTCGTTGGAGAGATCTCAAGACGGACGCGCCTCCCGGCCAAAGATTCGACCTTGATTGCCCCCTCACCTGGCGACAACCAGCCCGACGAAGGCCTATCTGGCGGCTGCTCGCCGACTGTACTGGGTCTTCCTGACGACCGTCTGACCAACAGGAGGCGGCGGCTAGCCAGCCGCGCGCCTACTGCGCCGCGGTGGTTGCTGCTTCCAGGTGGCGGGTTAGGGTTAGGGCCGGCTACACTTCCCTTGGATATTACTACTCTAATACCATGTGAACAGAAAATTAGGGAGTTGCAATGTGCAACTTGTGAGAGGAGCAATGTGCTACCTTTTCTTTTATAATAACACAACTGGGAAAATTACATAAGAGTCAAGCAGTAAAGAAAATTAACACAATGAAATACTAGGAATATAAAACAACTATATTAACAGAGACGAAACCCTAATGGCATATTACACTTAGACCCATAGTACAAAATACCAAAAATAAAAAATAAAGAAATACAATAAAAATATATATCTCAATACTCCCCCTCAAGCTACAGCACATTTGTGTATCATGCCTAGCTTGCAACATAAATCTTGAACTCTCTTTCCAAAAAGAAGCAATATTGTTCTTCAATATTCAAGAAGGTTTTCATGATCTTCTTTGTCATCAAAGCATCACGAAAGGAAATGACAGACCACCTCCATCATTTTTGCCCTTTCATCAAAGATAAGAGTGTGGGCAGTGAAGGTGCTTGCATAATTATCACAATACATCAAAACATGATACATTATAGGAAACCCAAAATTAGAAAGAAAGGTTTGATCCAAAGAAGCTCACGATTGGTATGTGCCATTGCCGGATATTCCTATTCACTACTAGTTCTTGCAACTCTAGTAGGCTTCTTATTTCCCCAAGTAACCAAATTGACACCACAAAAGTAAAATACCCAGAGATAGATTTCCTTTCTGATTTTCTTCTTGCATAATATGTATCATAAGATCCATTAACATCCAGGTTCACATTCCTTTAATAGAATAATCCTTAGCCAGCCGCATTCTCCAAATATACCAACACATTGCAAGTTGCATTCCAGTGATTGTATCTAGTGCAATCCATAAATTAACTAAGAATGCCAACAACAAACTAGATACAAGCCTTCTAAGAGTGAGATACACAATTGTAAGGCCCCTAACCTTGCTTGTACTTATTCCTCAATGCTTCTCTCAATTGGATGCTTGATTTCCTAGTTATACATCAGTCAATGTTTTAATACTAGTTGACAAAGCTATGTTTAAAACTTGGGACAAGTCAAACCTTGTTTGCTCAAGTTATACAATTTTATGTAACTTAAGCATCTTTATGCAATTACCCATTTTCGGGGGTCCAAAAATATTTTTTACACTTGTTGGAGTTGCTTCATGATACTCTTAAGAACTTTACAAAATTTCTTCTCCTTTGGATGCTTTTGAACTTTGATTCCAGAGGGTTTTAATATGTGTAAGTTGGATAGCAAAGATGTGTTTTCGTCGGCCGACGGCTCGATGGTCAACGAACTCTAATGTTTTGTCGAGGGACGATACTTTGTCCAGGAACATCGTCGGACCGACGGCGGTGTTGCTTGAAACATGGCTCGATGGCCGATTTTTTGTGCGTGGGTCGACGAGGACCTTACCAGTTCTTCGGCCCGACGGGTTCTTGATGCCCAACAAAGTTGTTGGCCGGTAGAATGACATGATCTTGTCAGTTTGTCGAACCGATGGACTTTCGGTGCCTGACGAGTTTTTGTGGCCGATGAAGTTTTTATGAGTGTGTGTTGAACCAACGAGTGAGAATTGAGCGACGAATTTTCTGAGCTACAGCCCAACAGGTCTTCTGACCAACGACAAGCCAATTTTAACCCACCTATAAATACCCCCCTTCTCTTATTTCATTCGTTTGGCGGAGCATCAGTTGCATCTGGAGGAGCCCGACGAGAAAGGTCATGTCGAGTTGATGTTTGTGTAGGTCCTCCCCTCCATTCCCTACTCTGACCATCCTTTTTAAGAGGCCTTTTCTTCTCTAATATCTTCCTCCCCATATAGTTTCCCTAAATGCATGAGTGAGTGCTTATGATTATGGAGAATTTACATCTAATTAGTCTCAATGTGCCATTAATGTGATAGTGTTTTCCCTCTCATTAGTATGCTTCATTCAAGTAGCATTCTTTTGTTAAATCATCGTGCATCATTCCATGGAACGCTTCTACTATACATTTATGGTTAAATCGGAGTACGTCAGGTCTCTTATTTACCATTCCTTCACTCTGGAAATGAATTAATTTTGACATGCAAGAAGACAAGTTTGTTACTGACATTTACAATATTCTAACAAGTATCTGACTAAATAAGCTTTTTAGTAGCAACTATCTCCTATGGTGAATGTCGTGTACACTTTTCTTGAGTCCTGGAATAATCTGAATTACATAAATAAGCTTGTAGAAGATAGTGGCAACTGGCGCCAAGGCAATAATCAGGTGTTTTCTTGGCCATCAAAAAGCATGGAACCATCAATTACCACATGTTTTATCTCAATGGCAATGACATCCAGGATATTATCTAGAAGATTCATAAACAAAAATCAGATGCTCTTTGCATCGAGAATGTCTAAGAAAGTTGTTCTCTAAGAACTATTGCGACAAGAAGCTAGATATATACTTTAACTGTACACACTCTCTGTCTCACCAATTTAAGTTGTTTTCTTCTCTAAGGCTATGATTACTTTGACGTAAATCATAAATTATGTGCAACTCATTTTTAGGGAGCACTAGTTCAAATCCTAGAACTTAAATTACATTCACTTCCGTGTGATTGATTTGTTGTAAGTGTGAATGTAGAAATTCTTGATGTTGATTTTTTATTCTGTAATACAAGAAAAATATGTATGACAAGTACGTAACAAAAATTTGATATCCGCAAATAACCAGACTGTTTTATCAACAACAATAATGTTACCAACCTGGTTATGCGACACATGTTGCTTCTTTGAAAGCCTGTTACGGTGTGGTGTGATTATGATGTTAGTAAAACTATTGTGGTTAAATGTCGCATCACAATATTTTTAGTCCACTTTATATGTACGAAGTACTCTAGTTGCATCTTCATTTTTCATATTTATAAATATTAGTGTTGGTTCATTTTTGGTATGGTTTACAATATTAATTTTGAATGTATTACTCGTGCATCAGTATAGTGAACTATTATTTTTCCACTTCATGTTGCTTAAACCACCTTTTTTGTAATGTGGTGTAGTGTGGTTATTTTTTCATTTTGCGATAATATTACCATAGTGCAGTTATCATTTTGACAAAAAAAAACATATCTGCACCACTGCTATCCCTAATCATAAATTATGTATATTTTTCATTTATGAAGAAAACTGAAGATAACTGCATAAGAATTGTTATTACTTGCTCTTATACAACTTGTTGGGGTATGGTGGTGATGGGAGACCCAAACAACAAGGACTAACGAGCTTGTTGCGGAGATGCGGAAGCGTGAGATCGAGCAATCCAATCCGAATACAGATCAATATCGGAATAAGCAAGCAACTACAAAGACCGATTTATAGTGGTTCGGCAAATTCCCAAAGTGGGAGCCTACATCCACTAGTGGAGATGATATTACTGATGGAGAGATTACAGAGATGATGATCACAGAAGAGAGAAGAAGAATAGAATCCCCTTTTAGATCCAAAAGCCAATCGTGGAAAAAGATCGTTGCTTGGAGAGGTGTTCTTGGTGGTGTGAAACCCTAAGGGAAGCCCTAGGTCCCTTCGCGGCTTTAGGTCTTTAAAAAACGTCTCTTGATGTCTCTTCGTCACTCCTCATGCTTGCGAAGAGTTCGGGGTCTCTTTATAAGAATAGGACCCATATCCGAAGTCTCAAAGTCATATGGTTGTATTCCAGCTATTTTACGGTCCAACTAGACTGTATACAGTCTGCAACACATATTGTATTTTCATTTCAGCAAAATTTATGGTCCAGTGTTGGACTGTATATGCAAATACAGTCCAGGCAGACCATATATGGTATGATGTATGACCGTAAATGCACATGTAGGTGCGATAAACACATCACGACAATGTCGATTCTTGGTGAAGAGGTCCAGCTCATCAAGGAAGCTTTTCTAGAGAATTTTAGACACTCTCTCAAGAAACTCCACCTTGCCTTCAACTCAAAGACGATGGAAGTAGAAAAGCACTTGAAATCTTCTCCATTATAAGAAACTGATTAAGAATACTATCTCCTCTGCATGCCCTATACGGGCAAAACTCTGGTGAAAGAAGACCAACTAATTTTGAGCAAATCTCAAACTTAGATAATGGAAGAGTCTTTGTCATCATGTCAGCTGGATTCTCAGACGTACCGTTCTTCTTAATTAAAATCTTGCCTTCAATTGTGATTTCTCTAATGAAGTGGTCCTTGACATCAATTTGCTTCATTCTCTCGTGGAACATTTAATCTTTGCTAAGATGTATATCACTTTGACCATCATAACTAAAAATAACTTGTTCTTGAACTGTGCCCAACTGATTCGTCAAACCTTTGAGCCATAAAGCCTCCTTCACGGCTTCAACTGCAGCCATGTAGTCTGCTTCAGTAGTAGATAAAGCAATAATACTTTGCATAGTGGTTTTTCAACTAACAGTTGTAGATCCCACTGTGAACATGTAGCCTGTGAGAGATCTCTTGTCGAGGTCGCCTGCATAATTTGAGTCCTCATACATTGTCACTTGAGCTCTGCGAAAGACTAAACTAAGTATTTGAAGTTTCCTTCAGATACCTCAGAATCAACTTAATTGCTTTCATATGTGCCTTGCCAGGATGAGCCATGTAACGACTAACCACTTTAAGTGCATAAGAGATGCCTGGCCTAGTGCAAACTATAGCATACATGATGTTATCAATGGCACTGGAGTAAGGTATATGCGCCATCTATTTTTCTTCTTCATTAGATTGAGGAGACTGCAAAGTCGATAACTTGAAGTGAGCGGCCAATGGAATTGAAACAAGCTTTGCATTTAAAATATGGAATAAGAGATTATCTATGGTTAAACTCTTCACATTAGTGGCTATAATCCTTTTGGTATCAATAGATTATCGATTTGGGCGTGGATGTTCTTATTTGGATTTATGTTTTTGGTTTCCTGACCTGGGTATTGGCAGGAATACTTCATAATTGAATGCCAGGCAGACTGCTACCGCAGAACGTTTCACCTACCCCACTCACCGCCCAGGGTCGTGCGAGAATCACGGTTAACAATAGTTTTCTTTGGTTATTTCTTCCGATTAGATCTAGGGAACCATTTCAGGATGTGGAGAATGTTAAAAGAACCTTCTTGATAACTTCTCATGTGTTAGGATAAGCCTTCTATATTTCTGATCCCTTTGAATCTCCATGCCAAAAATTTCTTAGCTTCACCTAGGTCTTTCATATCAGATCCTCCACCTAGAAGGGATTTCACCTTAGCAATCTCAAATGTGCGTCTAGAAGCGATATGCATGTCATCAACACATAATAATATGTAAGGAATTGTCATCCAGCCCGTTGTAGTAGACACAAGCGATATAGCTACTCTGGAAAATCCATTCTGCATCATAAAAGAGTTACCATTGTCTAGGAGATTGCTTACGCCTATAGAGTGACCTCTTGAGCAAGCACACATGGTTCTCTTTGTCTTCAAAACCCTCTGGTTGTTACCTCTAGATCTTTTCTTCTAGTTCACCATGCAGAAAAGCTATCTTTACCATCTGCTACAACTCTAGGCCTTCTATGGCTACCAAAGAAAGAAGCACCCGTATGGAATTATGCTCGACGACGGGTGAGAAGACTTCATTATAATCAATGACTTCCATTTGACTGTAGTCTTTTGCAACAAGGTGTGCCTTCTATCTACCACCTTTTTAATTATAGACCACAGAATTAAATGTCCGATTTCGATGCCATATTCGATGGCCTAAAAACAGAAATTTTTCAAAATTTCGACCGAAATTTTGATATCCTAACGCTTTTAATGAACAAAAAAGTGAATTAAATCATGAAAATTTACCAGGACGGTATAAACGTCAAGCTCTACTCAAATCTGTAATAATATTTCACATTTGATATGTGGGGGTCTCCCATATTTGAATGTGAAGGAAGTTGAACAATAATGACAGAATTTTGATGGTAATTTTGATGGCAAAATGAAGGAATTAAGTTATGAAATTTTGCAAACACAATGTTGAGACATGTACACACTAGACTATATAATAAATTGAAATGGTTAGAGGTCAAGGCGGGATCCACGTCTTGATGAGTGATGAGTGCAAAAATAGCAGAAATGTAAATTTTGCTTGAAAGTTACACTGTTAAAAATTTTAACTCAACTTAGAATTTAAAACTTACAGTTACAACTTACAAACTACAACTTGTATAAGTTTAGTGTTAGCATATAACTAGGTTACATGGGACATTTATACGTAGATCAAAGAAAGAACTCTGTTATTTTCTAAGTATTTCTCAAGATATATGTTGAACATGTAGAAATTGAAGAAGGCAATGTATACATGGTCTAGGGATAGGGGCAACATACCTTAGAATTAAGAGAAATAGCCTCTACAAGCAAGAGATTCAGAAAAAATTGCCAAAATACACAAGATGTAGCATTACCCGCCCTAGGAACAAATTTCTCGAAATTTAAGTTGTGTTTATGTGCCATTTTGCAAAATCAAGGCTGAAATGGGGCTTTTTGCTGCAGAATTTCACCCTATTTTGCAAAAAAATTGTACCTGGGGTCAACATTTTTGTGAAATTACGTCCCATTCACCGCATTTGTGTGTTTTGATGTTATATTGCAAAAAAACAAAATTTTCATCGAAATCTTATTCCATATTATAGACCCAATTGCAACCCACTACTTTCTTGCCTTTGGGGGTACCACCAACTCCCAAGTTTTATTCTTGTTAAGAGATTCCATCTGTTCCTTCATTGCAGCAATCCATTGTGGAGCATCATGACCTGTGACTGCATCACGGAAATTGGTGGGTAGGTCACCAATATCCACATCAACGACGTTGGAAAGGGCAAGGCTACCATGGAGTCATCAAATCATAGAGTTGGAGTGGTTTGAAATTTTGTTTGCCTTTGCCTTTAGATATACTGTAAGAATTCTCCGGAATCTCTTCTTTGTCTTCCGTAAGCACTAAATCATCTGGCGTAGAAGAGGGATCTTGTTCATCAACCTATGAGGCTATGAGTCGTCATCTTCTTTGGTCTCCACCTGTTCTGAAACGCGCTGTAGAGAACCTGCAGAAGAGCTATTTGAGTTTTGCATACGAGACTATGGTAGATTCGTTAAAAGTAACATTGTGCTCTACTAAGAAATGTGGTGAAGAAGGATTTTTGCACAAAATATGATATCCTTTCACCCTAGAAGCATAACCAAGGAATACGCATTGATAGCTCTAGGGTCTAATTTGCCAGTATCAGAATGTGCATAAGCAGGGCAACCAAATATACACATATTCAAAAAATCAATAGGTTTACCAGACCAAGCTTCTTCAGGAGTCCTAAAATTAAATGCAGATGATAGAGAACGGTTCACCAAATAACAAGAAGTTAATATAGGTTCAGCCTTGAAAGATCTATCCAAGCCTGCATTAAGAAGCATGCATCGGGCATTTTCTAACAATGTTTTGTTCATTTTTTCTGCTACACTATTCTTCTAGGGCGTGTGACGCACAGTATGACGTCTTTTGATCTCATAATCACTGGAGACATTATTGAACTCCTTAGAACAGAAATCTATGTCATTATCGTCTGAAAAGCCTTTATGCTCTTGTCAGTTTGATTCTCAACAAAAGCCTTCCACTTCTTGAAATTAGACAATTCCTCGTCCTTGCTGTTGAGAAAATAAATCCAACCTTCCTAGTGCACTCATCAATGAAAGTCATCATATATATTGCACCACATTTCGAAGCGAGAAGGGCCCCATAGATCTGAGTGAACATAATCTAGAGCATCCTTCGAAGAATGAATTGTTGTATCGAGCTATTGTGTTTGGCCTTCCCCACAACACAATGCTCGCAGAAATCTATCTTTGCAATGCTTTCGCCACACAACAACCCTCTCTTGCACTGAAGCATCATCCAAATGCATATGCTAGAGCCTTGTGGTGTCTGTAGATGATGTTGTAACCGCTCCGGAGCTTGAGATAATGGAATCTTGCCAGATGTACAATTTGTGTGAATTCCTCACTGCCTTCATGAAGATCCAGTCAGCTTTAAGAATACCAATATGTCCGTTTTCACCACAGAACTTGCAATCTTTGTCTTTAAGTGTTCACAAAGAGATTGAGATTCTTTTTCAACGCGACAACATGTCTGACATCCGTCAATGTTCTGACTTGACCATCAAACATCTTAATCTTCACTAAGCCAACACCAATCGTCTTGCACAGACGATCGTCACCCATAAGGATATCTCCACCTTGATGTAACTCATATGTATGAAAATAATCATTTGGCTCGGTCATGTGGTATGTGCATGCTAAATCAAGAACCCAATTTTTCTTGTAGTCATAGGACAATGATGAAGCAAGAATGTAGTTGTCGTCTTCATAACCTACATGAGGCACCTTTGCATGAGTTGCAACATCATTTGATTTCTCATGTTTTTGCTTGTTTTGCAACTTGTAGCATTAATCCCCGGTATGACCTGCCTTCTTGCACTAGATACACCTCTTTGATTGACGTGACTTTGACTTGTTCTTCTTTTGCTTTGAACTTCCTGGGTCTTTGTCACGTAAACGCTCTCTTCCTCTAGCGGCCAACGCTTCACCAGCTACTTTCAATGAAGTAAGATCCTTCTCTAATTTCTCTTGAGACGTCACAGTTGTTTCATCTTCATGGAGTGAGATAGTCGTTGACTAGCAGAATATCATCATATCCCGGAGATTCTTGTTGGATGGTGGAAGGGTACAATGCAACGAAGTTCCTTGCCTTGTCCTCTATCTTCACATCCATCTGCTCGAGGTCGTGGATGATTTCAATGAAATCGTCGAGAAGAGACGTCAAGGAACCACCACCTTCCATGTGAAGCGTGAAAAGGCGCTTCTTTAGCGCAAGCTCGTTAGTGATGGACTTCTTCATGTAGAGTGGCTCAAGATCATTCCAAACTTTTTTGGCAGTCTTCAGATGGACAACCTCAAATAGGGCTTCATCCTCCAAACAGAGAAAGTTGCTTGTACGAGTCTTTTGATCAATCTCCTCCCACCAGTCATCCATTATGGATTTTGATTTCTTCTCCTTTCTAAGAAGAGCTTTATGAACTCCTTGCGCGAGACAAGATTCGCACTTGACTTGCCAGAGACAGAAGCACTTCTAGTGATCAACTTCTCAATGTTGTACTTTGATGTCATGGTAGAGATCCAATGGTAGAACTTGCTTTGATGCCATTTGTAGGGGTATGGTGGTGATGGGATACCCGAACAACAAGGCCCAACAATCTTGTTGTGGAAATACGGTAGCATGAGATCGAGCAATCCAATTCAAATATGTACGATGGAGATCAAAAGTGGAACAAGCAAGCAGTCACGAAGATGAGATTTATAGCCGTTCAGCAAATTCCCAATGTGGGAGCCTACATCCATTAGCAAAGATGATATTATTGATGGGGAGATTACAGATAAGAGAAGAAGAATCCAATCCCCTTTTACACCTGAAAGCCAACTGTGGAAAAGACGGATGCTCGGAGAGGAGCTCTTAGAGGTGTGAAACCCAAAGGGAAACCCTAGGTCTGTATGTGGCTTGAGATCTTTGAAAAATGAGTTCTCTTGATTTCTCTTTGTTGCTTTTCATGCTTGAGACGAGTTAGGGGTCTATGTATAAGAATGGGACCCATATCCAAAGTTCCAAAGAACGATCCGACTAGACTATATACAGTCTGTAACACGGACTATCATTTTAGAAACATTTATGGTCTAGCGTTGGACTGTATGTGGTCCATTTGAACCATAAATGCAAATACAGTCCAAGCATACCATATATGGTCTGATGTATGACCTAAATGCAAATGTAGGTGCCCAAAACGCAACACGATAATGTCGAGGCTTGGCAAAAACGTCCAATTCATCAAGGAAACTTTCTAGAGAGTTTAAGACATTCTCTCAATAGTGTGGTTATGGTGTAAAATGTTTTACTAAGTGTGGTTATGGTGTATAATGTTTTACCATAGTGAAGTTATCATTTTGAAGAAAAAAATATCCACCCATTTCCATTCTTACGGATATTAATAAATTCTGTATTTTTTCATTTATGAAAAAGATTGAAGATAATCGCATAAGAAGTGTTATTACTTGATCCGGAACACATTTTTCGCTCTTTTTAAGAGGGAATTCAAGAACTTTATTGTATATGTATGTTTGTTGTTAGGGAGTCTAGTTAAGTTAGTTAAATAAGTATTGAATGGGGCCAACACGGTGCAGGACTTCGACTTCATGTCGACTTTGCGAGGTGTAGAAGTGGAAGTTTGTGGAAACTTCCAGGAAGTTTCGAGGAAGTTTAGATGCAAACTTCGACAAACTTCGATGCCGATTTTTGAAGAAAGTGGTATGAATTTGAAGGAAACTTCGATTGAAAACTTCTAATTATGTTATACCTCTATCTTATAATTGTTAATTTAACACAAAAACATGATTTATGACTCTTTAGCACTAGGTAGGTTGATAATACAATGTGTTGCTTGCAATGGTCAAACGTGCAATGCACATACAAATACAGTTCAAGTGTTGAGAATATGTATTATATACAATATACAACCAAATAATAGTTATGAGACCCTCTCTAGGAAAGAGTGGCAACAACAAAGATAGGAATTGATATTAGAAGTTGTGAAGAGGGTTGGAGGCAACACTTATGCCTTATATGGCCGTTAGGGCACTATTAAGGATTAACGTTCTGCACAGTTGGGACGAAAATACATACAAAAAATTCAACTATGACGAAAACAAGGAAACTTCTCCCTGAAGTTTAGAAGAGGCCGAAGTATTGGGGATTCGACTTTGCCCATGGTCGAAGTTCAAAGTTTCAGTGTAACTTCGCCCAACTTTGCCGAAGCTTAGTTCCATGGGCCCAAGTATGTCTTGGCCCAATCGGTTTTAGTTTGTGCCTGTATGCTTCCTCCTTTTCCAATATTAGAGCAAGGTTTTCTATTACAAAATATCAATTAGTCATCTATTCAGTATCTAACATTGATAACTCTTACGAAGTGATCGAAACTTGAGTTTCCCACTTACGTAAAACTAATCATGAAAAATTGTATGAGGAACTCGAATTCATAAGTTTTCCACACTAGTTACGACAAACCAGTCAAAGCCTAAATATCAAACTAAGCAACAGGAAGCCTCATTACTAGAAATTTCCTCAATGACCTTTATTCCAAGTTTTGCCATGTTTGCAGCAAAATCCTTAGTGTTGAACGGCTTCCCTCTCTTGAAGGGTCATATGCTCATCTTTGATAGTTTCATGTACCAACAATCATCATCACCTTGTAGAATTGCAAGGAGTGGTGGTCATTGCGCTAAGGCAGGGGTCGTGGTAGACTACAATGCCCCAAATGCAATTTTGCGGAAATATAAATACTATCAGAAAGCGGGAAGCGGGAGGCGTGCGGACAGCACCCTGTAACCGATTAAGCGGTAGGCGGGCGATTAAGCGGGCGATTTTTGAAAAAGCGGGTGTCTAAATTTTATATATTTTTATACAAAATTACATGTATGTGTATATAAAAAATATATTTATAAGGAACTTCTATACATATCTAATCAGCAAATCAGTAATTGACTAAGTATTCATCAATACTTATTATTAATCAGTATCTCTAATCACTAAAATCAGCAAGCAGATCAGTAATTGTAAATAACAAACTATGAATTGTTGAATTAAAGTAATCACTAAAGTAATACTAACCAGTAGTACAAATCATTAATCACTGAAAGCAGCAAGGAAATCAGTAAAACTAATCATGCATTACTAGTATAATAGAGCAATAGGATATTTACTTAGATGCATTACAGCAGTACCCAATTATTACAGCTTACACACAAAGTATGCATTCTAAATTAGGACTAGCTATATCATAGAACATTTAATGTATACCACTTTCATATATTATAGTCAACACTACTTGGACTATGTAATTAATTAATGTTAGATGCTTACATTAGGATTTTTAAACAAAAGCGGGAAAACGCGGGAAAAAAGCGGGAAAAAAGCGGGATAAAGCGGGTGAGGCGGGCAAAAAGCGGGCGATTATGTTCAAAACGATTAAGCCGGCGCTTAGGGGTTAAATTAGGCGGATGAGGGTCATGGCCGCTTAAGCGGCCCGCCTGGCCGTTTTTTAATTCACTGATATATACAAAATAGTAAGATATTGGTGTCAATGTTAATAATTTAGTCATCTGAAAATGAATAAAAGAAAACCGGTGGCCCTATCCAATGCAGAAGATGAGTACACAAAAGCAGCTCATATAACATAAAGATTGTTATGGATGAAGGCCTTACTAAATTTGGCATCAAATCATAAATATAGTGAAAACATATTGTGATAAATTGCAGTTACTCTTAGTTACATTATAAGCGAATAACCAAGAAAATTAGAGTATGTGGTCACTTCGTTTGAAATGCAGCAATGTCCACAAAAATTTATAATTTCAATTAAGAACCTAGTATCAAGTTGCAAGTCTCATCAACAAGCCTCTCATAGGAAACAAATAGTGCTATGTAGCAAGTGTGGCATGCATGAAATATCTTCCATAATGAGAGGTCGTTAACATTCATAAATTATTAGTATAAAATATATTTTTCTAGTTTGGTAAATTTTTGCTACTATTGTATTAGGTCATCACCATGCTATTACTTTAATAAGATTGTGATACTTATTCTATACAAAAAGGGGTAGATGTCCAAAGGGAGACATACATTGAGACACATGTTGTCCAAGAGTTCTTCCTCTTAGAAGAGAGAAAAACTCATCCTAGAGGAAACAACCCGCAATGGAAGGAGAAGAAGAGTGAGCAACGCTAGCACGTCAACAACTATGAATTCAGCTTTCTCTTGACGGCCAAGAGACGACCAGGAGGCCGACTTGGGGGGCTTAAGGACAAGCAACTTCTCAAGGAGAAGACGAGATATTTTTGTGACGACAAGGCGGCAGCGACAACATCAATGACTTAGATCCGGATCCGGAAGTGCAAGTTCTACACGACATAAGATGTGTCTAGTTGTTGAACAGCTAGTGTGCGCCAAGGTATATTCGATATCCCTTCATTGTCTTTAATATTACCGATGTTTTATGTGTATGACAGATCCGTTTGCTAAGAATTATGTTTAAATTTTTGTATTTCCGTTGTACCCTCTTTCCTCAAAATCCCTATAAGATCAACTTTTATCTTGCCAACCAAGCAATCATTTTATCCTATTTACACATGTGGCATGAATTATTCTAACTGACAAAAGTTTTCATACCATCAATATATAGTAGATTATAAAATTACAAAATAAATCAAGGAAAAAGAGAATGTTATAATCTCATCAAAACATTCTTCAACCAATGTTCATAAATTCTTGTAATTGTTCATGATATTTAGTGGCAAATATCATTTTTGCATGTCAAAAACAATTTATGGAAGATTTTAAAATATGACCTTCAAGGCAGATCTCTGTCCTAATATAACAATCTGCGGCAGCGGACTTGTTCCTAGCATTAAGCTGTAGATTAAAGGAGCAAATCATGATTCGTGAGACCAATTAGATATATTTGCAGAAAACTAGAAATTAGTTATAGAATTGAACACTCCTATAAAGAGATGAAAGCAAATTCATACATACATCAAGAAACCACATATTATATGGCATTGTCGTAACAAAACATAACCATCTTAAATAACAAGGAAATGCAAAATAACTCATACAGCACAAACTAAGATAGTAGTGACCACAAAACAAGTAGGGTATACGTGTTGACCAGCTTCAAGACTAGGTATCATCCAACATATACAATTAGAGTACTAGCCTATTCGATAGCCATTTTTGTAGCTATAATAGGGCTCAGGCTACAGGATATCTTGTCAATAGATTGCAATTTTAAACATATAGTGTTGTTTTCTATATTCCATGTGTTGATGACTTGTGAAACCATGTCCCTTTTATACCGCACTATGTACTCGAGTTTTACACACTTGCTTGAGCTCTAACAAATAAGTGTGCATGGTTGCAACAAGTTTTAACTCTAAACATGGTATCGGAGGACAAACCCCAAAGGGGCTTCCCTTTCTCCCTTTTTGGGCAATAGATTTGGGGCAAATGGGCCTGGTTTGGGTGAAATATGTCTAATTTGGGGGTATTAGCCCTGACTTGGCCATGTTAGGTCTCATTTAGATCAATATAGGGCAAATCAGGGGTAGTCAGGTTTGATTAGGTTTTGTTATGCAAAATTAGGTTTGATTTAGGCCAAATTATGTCAAAATTTAAGCAGATTAGGCCATACTTAGGGAAAATAAGTCTCTAATTTAGGGGAAATGGGTTTGATTCAGTGAGATTGGGTCTGATTCAGTGAGATTAGGTCTGATTTGGCCAAATTAGGTCTTTTTTAGGTCAACATAGGGAAACTTTGGGGAAGCTAGGTCTTATTCGGTCATAATATACAAATTAGGTTTGCTTTAGGCCAAATCTATCAAATTTGGGCACATTAGGCTTGATTTGAGGAAAACAAGTATGATTTGGAAGAAATAGTGTAACTTGGGACAATTAGGCTGATTTGGCCAAATTTGGTGTCATTTAGGTCAATATAGGAAAAGTTTAGGGAAATTGGGTCTAATTAGGCCATGTTGTAATAAATCAGGTTTGATTTAGGCTAGATCAAATTTGGATCAAATGAGTTCAAATTAGGGCCACTCAGATCTATTTTAGCTCACGTTAGGTATGATTTGGCCTAAATTTTATGTAATACTAAGTAATAATATCATTATCAAAAATTTACATATATGAAATCATGAATGTACACAACAAAAAACTAGCATCTTTTTTAAAAAGAAAAATGACTAGAAACGCTTGGACGCCCGCCTAGGCGCCCCTTAAGAAAGGCCTAGTGCCTAGCCGCCTAAAACACTGTCGTTGGCGGGGTATTATCCCATGCAATCATCATCATTGTAAGGTATCAACTACAGTTGAGGCCACCTCCGCAAAAGGGGCCAACCCTATTGCTCTCCGCCTAGGAACCTAGCCCCTGTAGGCTTACCACCACTAGGTTGGGTTCCATACGGCACAAGCCCTTCCAAAGAACAACTAGTCATCCCCTTCAAGGCTAGACATATACCACAACAAAAAAAAGTAGTGAATCAGCAACATGATGATTGTGCTTGCCTAGTCTAGTTTGTAACCTAACCATTTTGTTGTAAGCAACCAGTCCATGCCTCCTTGGCACCATAGATTATTGTGGTTTCCCATTACTGTGTTTCCCAATAGATGCCCCTCCAATAGAAGCCAGCGCTGCCCAATGATGTTGTTGCAGCCTGGTCATGTTGAAGGTCAAGAACCACAAAATCTAATATTGTAGATCTTCAAGCCACCAAAGATCGTATCCTAGTCTATCATGGCCATGTGTCTAATCAACCACCATTCTTTCTCCCACTATTATCTTTACAAGGTTGTGTATTCACACGAATATCTACGTTCTGGGAGGATTAATATCAATGTTTTATGGAGTCTATTTTATGGCATTTCTACCGCCAAATGGTTGTTACTTTTGCCAATGTTGATGACAAGAACTATGTTATGTGGAGATTCTTTTTAGCTATATAGTGTTTCAATAAAAACCCACTATATTGAAGAAAAATCACTTGAGAAGGCTTATAAGGATAATGATGCCAAAGCAATCGAGAGTGCACAAAAATCTGGTTTGATAGTGTCACGGGTCCTTTACAGTAAGGATAAAAAAATCGGTTATACTCTTATTTATGTTGTATTACCACAACAATGTGGGATCAAATAGCTTATATCTGTGCAAATAAAAGGATCTGAACAATGTCTAGGTTTTACTTTAAACTCATTACTCTTCTCCTTGTCACATGGGGCATTTATTGAAAATGATATCTCTTGATTCATTAGCCCATGGGAAGAACTAGAGATCTATCACCCCCTTGCTATGAACCCGTAAACTATCTAGAAATGATAGATCTTGATCTACTTTCTTACTAATCTTCCTTAGCATTATGACGGGTTCTGTATCCAGGTTTTAGTTACGGACCCACGTCTTGAGATATTTGACATCTATCTACACTTCCAACGTCTTGAGATATTTGACATCTATCAACATTTCCAACATTCATATATCAATTCGACTACTCCATTCTGCCTCGAGGAAGAATCTACCCCTACCTAACCATGGTGGAAACTATAGCAATCGCGGCCCATTCTCATGGGGAGCCTCTAGATGGCAAGGCAATACTTTGCACCATCCCATTAAACCATTCTTGAGAAAGCACCATATTGAAGACATGTATTGAGAGAAGCGGGAAATCATAGACTTTTTAGTAATCAATTTGCTATTGCATAGGTCCTATGTATAGAGTAGAACCAAGATAACTGTACATGAGTAAAGTAAAATAAACTAAACCATTGGTAGGGGCTTAAGTAAAGCTAGGCCCAAAAACTCTCACACTCCTCAAGCTCGAGGACACATTGTGTTCCCAACTTGTTACACATATAATTGAAAGAAGGACAAAGGGTTTAGTCTCGATATTCACAAGTTGTTCCCCAATCTTCACATAAGGAGTAATAATCTTCTTCGCCCAAATCATTTCTGGTACAAAATGACAATCAACCTCAATATGTTTGGTGTTCATGGAAGCATGATTATTGGCAATATGCATCGCAATTTGATCCTTGCATTTGAGAATGGTCAGAATAGTAGCGATGAAACCCAATTCTTGAAGAAAAGATATTACCCATTAGATATCGCAATAGGAATGAACCATTGTAAGATATTTTGCTTCAATGCTTGAGAGAGAAACTATTGATTGTTTCTTGCTCCTCCGACATCCCTAGCCCAACCAGCGTCAGCGTAGCAAGTCAACTTGATGTGTGTAAAATGGTGCTTCTTACAGAGGAAATCATGCCTTGCTCCATTTTTAAGGTATCGTGGAGTCTGTTGCATGTGATTCTATGATACACAGAGAGTTTTGTTCATGTGTTCCTCATCTATATATGCCTTGCCTTTCTCTTCCTTGGGAACCCTTTAGCTCTTTTGTTGCTCTTCCCTCCTTGTGTGCACGACACACCTTCCTTAGAGAGCTTGGTGGCCGATCCTTTCCTCTTGGTGGAGATCTCTTCTTCTTCCTTTTTCTTGTTGGTCGAACCCTAGGTGGGTCTTGTTCTTTGGTAAGCATATTCCCTCTCTCCTTAGCATCTTCTTCTCCATCTTGCCTACTCTTCAGCCATGGTGGTTATGGTTCTTGTTCCTTTTCTTGAGGTGGCTGAAAGTGGTGTGCTTGGAGCTAGGAGCTTGAAGCTTGGAGCTTTGGAGCTTGAGGAGTTTGCTTAAGGGGGGGTTACATAACTCCTAACTCTAACTATTCTACCTTCTTTTATATTGCATGTTCATATATGATCATGATCGGACATGCATGTTGTTATATATGTCTCTTGCTCTAGCATGTACCTTTAATCCTGTGGATGTTGTGATCTTATTGTTGTGGTTGATGTTGTGTACCTTTGGATCTAGTTGGCCGAACCATAGTTGGGGTTTTCTTGTTGAGCAATACCCCTTTCTCTCTATGCTGCAAAAGCTATGTCGAGACAAGTGAGAGATTTTGAAAACTTTTCAACTATCTGTTAGTATTGTTCTAGATCATGAAAGGACTTCCTATTAGAAATAGCTCTAACGTGGTAATCCATTGGTGAAGACACAACTTTGGAACTGAGCATTCTAAATTCATGCAAGAGATATAGGATGTATTTCCACTAGACAGGTAAATTTCACCCCTAGATTGAAGAATTTGATTTGCAAGAAACAATGTAGCGACCTAAGGTCTATGGGTGGAAATGTGATTTAAGGGATTCTTTGATGTCGACATTGACTACCAAGACGATGATGCATGAAGCGGTCTTAGAGAAGGAAAGGTTGTGATCATTGGATGATTTAGAAAAAACCAAAGTATCAAGCACCCCAGTGAGTTTGTTGAACACAATTGCTTGAGGTTGCAAGGAGATTGTTTGAATTTAAAAAATTGGGAAGACCTTCCTTCAATAATGAACCCATGGGTTGTTGCATGTACACTTCCTGCAGGTAACCGTGGAGGAAGGTCTTGATGTCTAGTTAAAATAGGGCCCAGCTAGACTATGAGCTTCCAAGGAAACAACAGGCCAAAGCAATACATGTTACCAAAGAAAAAGTTTCAAAGAAATCCACACCAAAAGTCTTAGCTAAGACTTTGGCAACCAGGCGAGCATAGAGGCATTCAACCGTCAAAATTGAACTTGATGGAGAAGACCCATCAGCACCCCTAAGACTCATCAACACTCCTATGATATTCATGTCCTGAGGTACCAAAACAAGATCCAACGTCCCGTTATCATGCAGAGTTGCCAACTCTTCAAGCATCAGGCATTCCAACTCGGATGTCGGAGAGCCTCACGATAGTTGCCAACTATTTTGAAGCAAAACTATCATGTGAACTTCAACAAACTCATGCCCAAGCATGAAATGACTACATTAGTATATATGTTTATGCTTTATGTTTTGTTGTGTGCTTTAGACTTGTCTTGTCTTTAGCTTTTCTTTTAACCCATATTACCTAATTCAATTTCTCACTTACTCTCGTATCCTATAAAAGAGAGTACATTGTATTTGTTTTAGACACATCAAAGAAAGGCTTTTCGAATTCTATATGGTATCAAACGGCTACGATCCTCCATCATCTTCCCCCCACCCTCTCCAACCCTAATGTCGTTGGTATGTATGCCCAGAGAGCCAATCATATGATGATTGTTATGGCATATCTTGTAAATGATTTAATTAATAATACAGGTAATCTTTTAATTTATTTTGTTTATTCAATTATGAGATAATGATGTAACATAATAAATGTCTAAAGAATGATACTACTCAATGATGTATGTCTTCGGTTGAGGACATGAACGATGAGATCATATGGATGTCAAAATTATACACATTATTGTTGTCCCTAGACGGATGTTATTGTGGAAGGTTAATAGACAACAATAACACTTAAGAATAGAGTGTGTGTTGATTGATGACAGAATCTCATTAGTCATGATATGTGATATCAAACCAAGCACAGAGATACTTGTTAGAGAATAGTGTATCGGACAGACACACCTTGAGAGTGACACATGAAAACCATGATTGGTAGTCAGATTCATTTCTCATAGTGATGGTGATGATTGTGATTCTTAGACCTGAAATCACTACACTCATCGCATGTCGTTCGGTGTGCTTTGACCAAGGAACAAGGTGACCGATACCGACGCCATTTCGACAGCTTAGAAATATGTATTTACCGGTATACCGACGAAAATACTGACAGATGCAATCTTGGCCGTTTCGATGCCAAAATGAACGAATTAATTCATGAAACTTTACAGGTATAATCTCTACGCCTAAATGCAGCGTTTTATGCAATAAAATTCTATATTGGGTGTGTAGGGGGGTCCACCATGTGGGAGGTAAGGAATTTGTCCTGTTTCGTTGGGATTTCTATGAAGGATTTTGACAAAAAAATGTAGGTATTAAGATATGAAATTTTACTAGCACAAACCACAAACTTAAATACAAACAATTATGCAATAGTATACAATTTACAACATACGAATAACACATTTACTTACAACTCACATCAGTTGTATGTTGAGTGGCGCGCTAGTTCTCCATACAGTAATGAGTTGATATTACTGAGATATTGCGGCCATGACATGTGCATCCTATAAAGGTGGTTGTATGTAGTCACATGCTCCTCATACACATCATTATTGGAAAATTGTATGAAGTTTCGTGTTGCTCATGCATGTGCAATACTGTATAAGTGTATATTACTCCTTTGTATTATATTCACATTGCTCTTTAGTAAAACATCTTCCACTAAACATAAATAAGTAACTAATTATATCAATACTAGTTGTTATATGCTTAGATAAATTGTATGATAACAATAATTAATAGTGTTGTGAGTAGGTAGATCCAGTGATAATATTGCATATCTACATAATATACTTATAGATGTAGGTATAGTTCGCGTAAACATATAAAAATTGGAGTAATACTAGGCGTTTGCAGTAAAAAACATGGTTATCAGAACCGAACTGGACCGGCCGGTTGAACCGGGAACCGGTCACCCTACCGGTTCGGTTCTCTCCCAAAGCCGGAAATGACGTCTGACCGGCATCAAACCGGTGAACCGGCCGGTTGAACCGGTGAACCGGCGAACCGGTCCGGTTTTAGCCGAACCGGCCGGTTCTCTCACTTCACTAGTTTTAGTACTTTTGGTGCTAGTTTTTGTTAATCAATATTGAATACAATATAAATGTTGGTATATAAATGTCCACAAATAGAATAATATTTGTTATTTGGTCTATTTATCAAGTTATTGTGAGTAGTTGTGCTATTATTCATGTTTCATAACTTTTTATGGATTTTTTCCATGAGTATCAAAGGTATTTATATATTTTTAAACTATTAGTGACGTCATGCTGACGTCACCGGTTGAACCAGTCAGACCACTGGTTGAACCAGTGAACCGTGAACCAGAGCCCTCACCGGTTCGCTGACCGGTTCGAGTCTGACAACCCTGGTAAAAAAACACTTTTTAGGCAAAAGTGGAAGGAAAAAGTAGGAAAAAGAGACGGAGAGGTTACCAATGGTAGAAATTAAAGAGATTAGTTAGAATTACCTTGATTTGGGTTGGTATTAGCTCCAATCGACAAAAATCATCCAAATGTACCTTCTTTTCTCCTCCCAATAAGTAACAACAGTCATTCTCGCAAAAAAAAAGTATACTCGTTGGTATACCACCAGTTTCGGTCGGTACAGTGAAGTTAGTAGTGCATTTTGCACCAAAACCATCGAAACATGGCGGCATTGGCGGTATACATGTCAGTATTATCGGTATTTGCGATTCTATCGGTACGCATGCAAGTTTCCATATCGGTACCCGTTGGTATGGTATTTCAGTCGAAATACCGTCGGTACCGACAAAATCTCATTCCTTGGCTTTGACATCATCCACTGTGATCCTGAATAAGGGTTTCCATAAAGGTAGTGCTCGGGTGCACTGTAACACATGGGGATGATTGTGAGTGATGTAGATGGGATTTGTCCCTTCTACATGAGTTTGATATCCTGGCCACTTGATAAGAGAGACTAAGAAATGCATGGCTGTGATGGTGTAAGTAAATATGTGATATTGAGCTTACATATATCTCAATCAGTTTGTTTTATATCAAGGAACATGGATTGAACATTGAAAAGAATGACGATTCCATGCCTCGAGTTCAAGATGGATATCAGAGACAAACGAACTACACAGTCGTCGTAACACCAATCACAGATTGTAGATTGAAGATAGTTCTCCAACTCCTTCAATAAATTGGGTAACAATGAAGTCTTGCTAGATACCAATCATTGCTTGTAAAATCATAATATGATTATGGATGTCACTGCCAACGTAATTTGGAGGCTACCGGGACACACACATAGGATGTATTGGAATAGGAGTATAATTGTGGACATGATTGGAAATGTTCTGAATCAAATTGATTACAAAACGTTCAGGTAATCTACTAGAATAATATTAGAATATAGTCTGAGTTAATTGGTTAAAGTTTAAGTCAATTAATTAGATTCATTTGTTAAGTCGGCTGGCTGATCTGGAGCGATTGAGTAGAGTTGGACGACGAAAGTTAGTTAATCAATTAATATGATTAATTGGGTAATCAATTGTTTTTAGAATATTCTTTTAATAGTCTACAAGTGGTTTGCTTTAGACACAACCGTAACCTTTTTGTTTTCTCAGGTGTTTTGGGAAACCCTGCTTCCTTTCCTCTGCTATTTATAGGGACATGACGGTCGGCTTTTAGGATATGCTTAGACACGCTCTTGTACGTGAACTCTAGTCATCATTGTCCCCAAGCAAGAAAGGAGAGCAATCGACGCTAGCACGTCGTCAAGCAGAAGGCTACTCATTCCCATCAGCTTAAGAAGCGCGACGTGGAGTTACAGTCCATCCGTGTGGACAAAGTAGAGACAGAGACGTTATGCTTGCGTTCAAAGGAGAGACTTGGACCGTTTGTGCACGCGAGGAGCGACACACATCACCGTGCGAAGGGACGTCGCCAGACTTGCTCCGCGATAAGGTATTTCCTGCACACCTTCTTTCCGAGTATGTTGTTATCGACGAGATCTACTAGGAGGATATGTGTGAAGAAAATTATAATTTTGTTGTTTCCGCTGCACCTGTCGCCTACACAAAACCCAACAAATGCTTCCCTTTGAGCCGCACCCCTTTTTCACTCTCTCCCACCCGCCACCCCCCTCACCCTCTCTTCTTCAGTCGCTGCCCCCGCCCCTCCTCGCTTCTCTATCTCTCCATCTTCGTCTCCCATGCCACCACCAACCCCCCACCCACAGTCCCTTCCCACCCTGTCGCCACCCCCATCCTCCTCCCTGACCTGCCGGCACCCATATTGCCTAAATATATTTCTCACTTACTCTCATATCCTATAAAAGAGAGTCCATTGTATTTGTTAGACACATCAATTTAAGGCTTTTCTATTCTATATGGTACGAGACGGCTACAATCCTCCATAATCTTTCATCCCCAACCCTCTCCGACCATAATGCTTCCCTTCAAGCCGCCACCCTTCTCCACTCTCTCTCCCACCCCCCTCTACCCATCGCCACCCCCCCCCGTCACCCTCTCTTCTTCAGTCGATGCCCCCACCCCTCCTCTCTTCTTCATCTCTCCATCTTCTCCCGCAACCACCACCAAACCCCCCACAGTCCCTTCCCACCCGCCGCCAGCCCCATTCTCCTCCCTAACCCGGCGCCACCCCCTGTCTCCCCTTCCATCGCCAGCCTGCCGGTGTAGCTGTTGTTGCCCTCATCAACTTCCCTATCCTCCTATCCTCCACCAACCTCCTCTCCCTCTCCACCACCCAACCCTTCCCCTCTCTACCTTCTCTCTTCCTCCTTTGGGAGTGTCTCCCGACACTTTCTAAAAAAGCACGTTGAAGATCTAAAAGGACTATATTTGTTGCATGCCTACACCCTCATGGTAGAGTAACTCTCTCCCCATGTTCGCGTAGGTCCTTACGCTCTCTACTGCCCCTATGTGGGTTTCTCAGATCTTCTACTGCTTACTACTGCCCCTATGTAGGTTTCTCGGATCTATTGATCTAAATCTACTAGTGTGTTCTATTGCCCCTATGCGGGTTTATCAGATCTATTGATCCAGATTTGTTGTTGCTACTTCATATATGTGTGTGTCATCACTCTGACTTCTATGGTGACTATAGATCCTCCTCGGTCTTTGTGTGGAACGACCGTGAAACTCGATGGATCAAGCTACCATCTTTGGTCCGCATAGTTTAAACTATATGTTAAAGCCTAAGGGTGTTATTCCCACAAGCATTTGATGCTCATATCCCTCCTGATGCTACAACTGGTGAAAAAGCCAAGCAAGCCTATGCTTAGTGGTCTAAAGATGATTCCGGAGTTATGATGTAGATGGTGAATAATGTCGAACCGAACATCAATCAGTCTCTCCTCTGTCTTAGGAATGTCAAAGCTATGTGGGACCAACTACCCCATGTGTACTCTCACCAACAGAACCCAAAGAAGGTCTTCGAGATATTCAAAGAATCTGGCAAAAAGGGATTATCCGACTGATGGATATGTCGAAGACTACTACAACCGATGTTCGACACTCTAGGATGAATATGAGGTATATCATCCTCTCTCTTCCCACATCAAATAATTTCAGAGGCAACGCAACAAACTTCAATCAGTTTAGTTCTTCGTTGAACTCCTTGGGTCATTTTCTAGTGTTTTTGACCAGATTTTATCCAGTGATCCTTTACCCACATTGAGGGATGTTCCCAAGTGTGTTTAATGACTTCACTACCTACTACTTCTTTTGATCACTCGGTCTTGTCGCCCGCTCCTATGACTTTGGTCAAGGACGTGGACGTGGTCGAGATCGTGATGGTCATGCTTCTTGTACTCCCGGACGTGGTCCTCCTCCTAGCCCTAGATGAGACCAACATCTAACTGCTTCTGCACCTTCTGTGGGCACGCAAACCAAAATGAGGAATTGTTGCTGGAAAAAGCACGGTGCACCTACCTAGGTGAGCCAGGTCTCCACTGCTGACTCTGACATTTCAACTGTTGTTGCCTCTAGTTCAACTCAACCCAAGGTTGAATGGATTCGCTCAGAGTTCGAAAAATTCCTTCAGGCTCGTCTATCCTCACCAACACCTACTCCAGAAGGAGGTTCTTCTGGTTTACTTGCCTCTCCTACTACTTATGATAAAAATAAATGTGTCATAGAATCTGGAGCATCAACTCATATCTCTGATTGTTCTCTTTTTACTAGCCTTATCTAGAACAGCTAGGGTCCGTCCTATGACCGCAGTAGATGGGACTCAGTCTGCAGTTCATGGAATTAGAACTATATCTCTATCTAAAAGTTTGTCACTAAACTTTGTCTTATATGTTCCACGCTTTCCACAATCTGTTATTTGTCGGTTGTTAGAATCATTGGTTAATTATGTACATGGACCTAATTGTCTTGCCCCATTAGGGTTAAGTTATGCTTCCCTTGTAGTTGCCTCCTTTGACATATATATATATAGGAGAGTAGGTTGCCTTCTATCAATAACAAATATCTTATCAGCCTCCCATATTTTTTTCTAGATGGTATCAGGGCATTAGATCCTAACCCTAGAGAAGAAAAGAGAGAGTCCCCGCTTGCGGGTGGCCGTCGTCCCTTTCTAACTTGACCGCCCGCCAGGCATCATATTTTCCTCCATGTCATCTCCTCTCTTCTTCCTTCATAAACATAGGCATCCTGGTGTTACCTCAGTATTGCGCTAATACTCAATGACCACTGTCTTCCATGTATCCACATACACCATCCAAGACATTGTCTTTCCTCAATTCTCGATGGTGTTATTACAGCCTTCATATGTGATGGCCTATTGTAATTAGCTTTAGATATTGATATGAATGTCAGCTTGCATTTGTGTACGGCTTCTAGTTTACTAAGGCCACACCTAATCCACAACTTCCGTGAAAGTGTCGTGTATGTGATTGCATCGGTCAAGACACATAGCAATTTCCTTTCCAATTTCTAGTGATACCTCAACTTATCCCTCTGAAGCCAACTGCAACAAAAAATAAGCTTGAAGCAAAACTTTTGCCAAGGTCAACACTTTCATTGATCTCATCAACAGTCTATTCTCCCCCTTTGACCGCTCTATGGTTGCCAGAACCAAATTGAAGTGATGTGATTCACTATTGTCTACCACGGTGATCTGGTCTTTGCGGCTAATGGTCTAACATGTTGACTGATAAAAAAAGCAACATGTGTGCACAATGAAAGTGAGAAATCAATAAAAAATAGAGATAACAGATGCATGGCTTCGTGTTTCTGGTTTACTGATCGTAGCTTTCCTTTTCTTGTCATTTTCTTTTTCATATTTTTCTCTCCACCTTCCGTGATCGCTCCTTTCCTTTCTTTTATCATCAATCATCCACTTTCTGTTTCATCTCAACTCATCCATGTAACCTCCTCCCCACGCAACTCTAACCTCCTCACACAACAATCAATCAGTAATCAAGTCAAGTCGTTTTGTTCCAGTCCAATATTGATCATAGAAAGTTATAGAGACTATAATGAACCATTGTGCGTATATTATATTATTCTAGTAAAAGACCATGTGCTAGTTTATCAAGCACTCAAAAAATAGAAGGGGCACTGCATTACTTTTTCTTCCTCTCCATATGGTTCCCTTAATCCACGTCTGAGTGCTTGTCTTAAAAATTAGAGATTTTTTGTTCATCAATTCTACCATGCAATTAATCAAGTAGTTCTTTCTGTTTTTCTACCGAGTTTCATTTTGGTAATGTTACTCCTCTTTCTACCGAGTTTCCATTCCGGTAGTATCTCTGTTCTGTAACTTGTACAATGCTAACTCTGGTAGTGCTTTCTTTTTCCTATCGTGTTTTTATATTGGTAGTAATTTATTTATGTGTCCTCGTTCCGCTACCAATGTTTATGACTCTCCACCCAAACCACTTTCATGATCCTTTTCATGGTTGGTGTGAGGGGGAGCATAGAGAAAGATGAGTAAAGAAATGGGATGGAGGAGAGAAGATAAATGTTCGAGAGTCTGTTTATTAGTTATTTATATTGTCCTTGTAATATGGGCCTTGTGAAACAACCTGCTTCCCGGTCGATACCATCGACAGGAGGTCGATGGTATCGAGATTATCACAACTACCGGACAATAGTCTGTCGATACCATCGACATGCATGTCGATGGTATCGACAGAAGGTCAGAGGCGGAAACCTACGATCTGCCTCTTGTCTCTATTTTTATTATACCATTTGTTTTATTATTTTTCTAGGTTTTTCTCCTTTGTACCACCTTGTATCTTACCCTAATATATAAAAAGGAGTGAGACGGCTATTTCCCTCACACATAAGAGTTGCACCTTGCAGCCGCCTACGTTGTTCGTCTTCCTTCTCTCTCGTTAACATGGTATCAGAGCAAGGTTTGCTCTAGGCCGCCGTCTCTCTCCACCGGCAGTTCCTCTCTTCCTCCTTATTCCTTCTTGCCCGCCGGATCTTCTCCTTCCTTCCTCCGGATCTTCTCACCGCGGCACCGACAGCAGTAGTTGCGGCTGAGCCGCCGCACGGCATGCAGCCGTAATCCGCCGCTTTGAGGATCTTCGGGTAATCCGACGGCGATCTAAAATCTAAACCAGAGGACTAGTCTCTCTACAGTTATTCTCCTAGTCACACATCCTCCATGTGTGATTAGGAAAATCATCCGGAGGCTGTGAATGCGCCAATAACGCATTTCTCTTTGTTTCTTGGGTGACGTGTATCTCTTCGTCACTTCAGTCTTCTTTGTGGCGTGTATCAATCCGTCACACAGTCCTGTTCTGTAATGGGGGATATCAAGACACCTACGATATACAACGAGGTGTCACCTATCACCTCCATCAAGCTCGACGGGAAGAATTTTCTTCTATGGATGAATGTCGTCCACATTGTCTTAGAGTCTCGTGACAAGGCGGGACATGTTGACTCAGGTCCTCTGGCCTTTACTGACAAAGGATATACTGAATGGAAGCGTCATGATAGTCTGGTGAAGACTTGGTTGTGGAACATCATGGAACCTACTATTGCGGCAAGGTTCATGTTCTATTCAACAGCTAAGGAGATATGGGACGCAGTGAAGCAGCATTATTCTCAAGAAAAAAATGCGCTTCGCCAATTCATGATCTATGATCGTTTGTTTGCTGAGAGACAGGGTGACAAATCTCTTGAGGAGTACTTTGGAGCTATTCAGGCACTTGCTCAAGAGTTGAGCTATTATCATCCAGTGACTGTCGTTGAACAGATCAAGGACAGGGACGATCTAGTTCGGCTAAATTTTTATCCGGGCTTAACCCTTCGTGCGAATCCGCCCGGAGTGTCATTTTGGCTTCTGATAAATTACCCGATTTTGTGGAAGCCTATTCAAGAATACAACAATCTATCTTTGAGTCTGCTACTCCTGATCCTGTTATATCTTCTGGGGAGTCTCATGCATCCGTAGCTGCTGCAGTGCGAGGGGGGCGAACTGGTATGGGCATAGGACGTGGGACACGTCCTAAGTGCACTTTTTGTGACAAATTGGGACATACAGTGGAGAACTGCTGGAAGAAACATGGGAGACCTGCTGCACCACCTGTAGGGACAGCTCATTATGCCACTACTACAGATTCCTCTTCTTCTTCTGTTGTGGGAACTACTTCTGGAACCGGTATCACTCTTACTCAAGAGGAGTATGATCGGTTTATTCAGGCTACACAACACATGAGTATGGGGTCATCATCATCATCGTCAGCAAACCTGGCATCTACTGCGGGTAATCAGGTTACATCTCTCATAGCTTCTGGCTCTACTTCATCTTGGGTGGTTGATTCTGGCGCGTCACAGCACATGACTGGTATGAGGAGATTGCTCCACTCTATTGACTCGTATATCCCTCACAAATCTGTTACACTGGCAGATGGTTCAGTGAGGAGAGTGTTAGCTAGTGGATCTGTCCCTCTAACACCCAAGATTGATCTCAAATCTGTACACTTTGTGCCTGAATTTCCTTTTAATCTTCTTTCTGTTGCAAAACTGATTGACACTGTAAAATGTACGATAACTTTTGGTCCTTCTTGTTTTGTATTGCAGGATCTCAAGAGTATGAGGACGATTGGTGGGGGACCTAGGAAAGGTGATCGATACCTTTTCCATGGTGACAGTCTGCCTCGCCAAGTATCTGCTCCTGTTCCATCCGTCCTGTTGAGTGGTTCCCCCTTACTATGGCATTGCAGATATGGACATCCTTCCTTAGAGAGCCTGCGCAAGTTGGAACCAGAGTTGTCTCAAGTGTCATCTTTAGAGTGTCAGTCATGTCAGTTGGGAAAGCATCATAGGTTATCTTATCCCAGTCATGTCAATAAACGGGCTTCTTGTCCTTTTGAGTTAGTCCATAGTGATGTGTAGGGTCCTGTCAAAGACTAGAGTTATAATGGTTTTCGTTACTTTATTTCCTTTGTGGATGATTTTTCTCGAATGACATGGATCTATATTCTCAAAAGTCGAGAGTCTGTACTATCTATTGTGAAACATTTCCACACTGAAATAAAAGTCCAGTTTGACTGCAATATAAAAATTCTTCAATCCGATAATGCTTTAGAGTATGTCCAAAAGGCTATGTCTGATTTTTGCAGCTCTGTAGGTATGATCCATCGCACATCGTGTCCTTACACCCCTCAGCAGAATGGGGTGGCTGAGCAGAAAAATCGCCATCTTCTTGATATTGCTCGATCTATTATGTTCCAATCCAATGTACCTAAGAAATTTTGGTTTGAAGCTCTTTTAACTACTTGTTTCTTAATTAATAGACAACCATCCTCGGTTCTTAAAGGACACACTCCCTTCTCTGTGTTGCGACCCACGGACCAACCTTTTTCACTCCCCCTTAGAGTGTTTGGTTGCACTTCCTTTGTCCATCATGTTGACCCTAAAGCAGACAAGCTTTCTCCTAGGTCTGTTAAAACCTTGTTCCTTGGTTACTCTAGTACTAGTAAAGGATACAAGTGTTACTGTCCTAGTCTTCGTCAGATGTTTGTGTCTAGGGATTTTATTTTCCATGAGACCACTCCATATTTCTCTGATGCTATAAGTAAGGGGGAGCAATTGAGAGAGGGAGTGCCACCAATTTTTCAAAGTGATAGAGTGGCACCATCTGTGCAGAGTGAGGGAGAGCCACCCATCATTCTTGATTATACTCTTATTCCGGATGAGCAAACAACAGACAGGCCTGTCATTGAGCATTACCCACATGTTTATAGTAGGTGAGGCAGACCAGATCCAGAAATGCTAGCGACACCAGTCTCTGAGCCTTCATCTTCGTCTTCTACTCATGGGATTCCTGTAGAAGCATCAGATCTTGACCTTCCTATTGCTGTTAGGAAAGGTACTCGTTCTTGTACTATTAGACATCCTATTCCAAATGTGTGTTGTCTGTCCCACTTATCTAAGCAGGCCCGCGCATTTGCTATTGGGATTGATTTTGTTGATACACCAAGGAATCACTATGATGCTATGAAGGACAGTGGCTGGAAACAGGCAATGCGGATTGAAATGTCAACTCTTTTGCATAATGACACATGGGATCTTGTTGAATTACCTACAGGGAAGAAAGTTTTGGGTTGCATATGGGTTTTCACCATCAAACATAATCTGGATGGATCTGTTGAGAGGTTGAAGGCCAGATAGGTAGCAAAAGGCTACACACAAACCTATGGAGTTGATTTCTTTGAGACTTTTTCTCCAGTAGCTCGTCTAAATTCTGTGCGAATTATTATTTCTTTGGCTACTACTTTTGATTGGCCCCTATTTCAGCTTGATGTTAAGAATGCCTTTCTACATGGTGACCTCCAGGAAGAGGTATATATGGAGCAACCTCCTGGGTTTGTTGCTCAGGGGGAGTGTCAGAAGGTCTGTAAATTGAAGAAAGCCATATATGGGCTGAAACAGTCTCCTCGAGCGTGGTTTGACAAGTTCAATGAGGTTGTACTCCAGATGGGCTTTTCTCGCTCTATGACTGAGCACTCTTTATTCTACTCTAGCTCTTCATGTGGCTCTATCATTATGGCAGTATATGTTGATGACATAGTAATTACTGGAAGTGATTCTGTAGGCATATCTCGTGTGAAGGAAGGGTTGCAGAGACACTTCCAAACGAAGGATCTGGGTAAACTGAGATATTTTCTGGGCATTGAGGTGCTTAGATCTCATGCAGGTGTCAATCTATCACAGAGGAAATATGTGTTGGACTTACTACAGGAGACAGGCATGACTGGATCTAAACCGGTATCTACTCCTATGGATTATCACACCAAGGAGACGGTTGATGATGTTGAGTACTCAGATCTAGGATATTATAGGAGAATAGTTGGCAAGCTAATATATCTAACTGTTACACGACCTGACATTTCTTTTGTTGTAGGAGTTGTGAGTCAACATATGCACTCACCACGACAGTCACACTGGACAGCAGTTTGCCGGATTCTGAGATATCTGAAGAGTGCTCCGGGTAAAGGGATCACATATTCCAAACCCAAGGTGCCTCCATCTACTTTGACTCTCACTAGGTACTCAAATGCAGATTGGGCTGGTGATCATATTGATAGAAGATCTACATCAGGCTATTGTACTTTCCTAGGTGACCATTTGATTACTTGGAAAAGCAAAAAGTTGAATGTGGTAGCCAGATCCAGCACTGAGGCTGAATATCGTGCTATGGCCCATGCATGTTGTGAACTACAATGGGTCAAATCCGTTCTCTCTGAGTTAAAAATCACTATTATGCCTTCTATGGAGCTCAAGTGTGACAACCAGTCTGCTATACACATTGCCAGGAATCCTATCTTTCATGAGCGTACAAAGCATATAGAAGTTGATTGCCATTTTATTCGTGATCAAATCAAAGATGGCACTATTGTGACGCCATATGTCAAGTCTGAAGATCAACTGGCGGATATCTTGACAAAGCCTTTGGGTCCAACAGCTTTTCAGAAATTATGTAGCAAGCTGGGCATACACGATGTGTACTCTCCAGCTTGAGGAGGAGTGTGAAACAACCTGCTTCCCGGTCGATACCATCGATAGGAGGTCGATGGTATCGAGATTAACACAGCTACCGGACAACAGTCCGTCGATACCATCGACATGCATGTCGATGGTATCGACAGAAGGTCAGAGGCGGAAACCGACGATCTGCCTCTTGTCTCTATTTTTATTATACCATTTGTTTTATTGTTTTTCTAGGTTTTTCTCCTTTGTACCACCTTGTATCTTACCCTAATATATAAAAAGGAGTGATACGGCTATTGCCCTCACACATAAGAGTTGCACCTTGCAGCCGCCAACGTTGTTTGTCTTCCTTCTCTCTCGTTAACAGGCCTCACTGTGTCTTGGCCCATTAGGGTTTAGTTAAGTCTGTATGCTTCCATGTTCTCCAATTTATAGGAGTAGGGTTTCTCCTATCTAATACAACGATTTGGCTTCTTTTATTATCTGACATGGTATCAGAGCAGCCGTCCTAGGGACCAAAACCCTACGTGAGAGAGAGCAAGAACCAAAGGAGCACCCCCCCTTGCGGGCGGTGCTTGGTTGCCCGCAAGGAATTCCTTCCTAGTTCCCTGCCTTCTTCCTTGTTCCTTTACGCTCTTACTGTCGGCCGCCGGATCTGCTGCCTATTGCCCAGCCGCAACCCTCCCTCTGTTTTTTTTTTTTCACTGCTACAGTACGGCGCTACAGTACATATGCTACAATCTCTGGACAGCCCCGGCATTTTTCCAGTTCTGGCACGTTGACGGCGTAAAAGGCTTCTCCTTCTCTGTCTGCCTGTGCCTCATGGTAGAGTGACTGATCCTCCATGTTGGCATAGATTTTTCTCTTAATCTGATGTCCCTACGTGGGTTTTTCTAAGATCCATGCGTGTTGTCGGTTGCCTCCTCCACCTATTTGCATATAGAAATTTTTTTGCCTCTACCATTGTTTTTTTTACTGTCCACGCCAACCACTCCTTTGCTCTTTCTGAGCTTGGCGTGAGGGGGAGAATAGAGGAGAAAGAGTAGAGGGAAGAGATGAGATGGAGGAGAGTTATGTTATGCTACTTCATGCCACATTAACTACTGATATCTGGATTTATGACGTATGCTACTGTGATGGATGCTTTATGAAGAGGGAAGATGATGAAGACATTTGTTACTGACTTTACATGGAGCTTCGTCTACTGGAGTTATGTATTTGCTTGCTACTCTGCGATACTGGTCTTCTATCTTCCTACGTCGTCGACTCTCTACTGTTGTGCGTCAGCACTCTCTGGCGTGTTCGTGCCTTGTTTGCACGTCGACTCTCTACTACTGTGTACCAGCACTCTCTGGCTTGTTCGTGCTCCGTTTCGCACGTTGACCCGTCCGTACTTTATTTGTACGTTGACCTCTACTGCCTGTGATCCAGCACTCTCTGGACTTTGCTGCCTGTGACCCAGCACTCTCTGGCTACTACGACGACGACGTTGATGAAGACCTTGGTGCCTATCAACTATTATATCTTTTGCTCCAGATGATTGTGTTGTTGCTTATTTCTGCTCCAGATGATCGAGAAGCTTCTGTGACCTGCTTGTCTGCTTGCTTGGAGTATCTACTTGAGGGGGAGTGTATGAGTATATGTGTGGTTTATTGTAATATTGAGGGGGAGCAATTTCTTGTATGAGCTTGGTTTATCCTTTTATTTATGTCTATTTGTTTTCTAGTTTGACTCTCTATCTGCAAGCTGATTTGGGATTCTCCCAACTTCAGCTTGAGGGGGAGTGTTAGAGAGTCCATTTATTAGTTATTTATATTGTCCTTGTAATATGGGCCTCACTATGTCTTGGCCCATTAGGGTTTAGTTAAGTTTGTATGCTTCCATGTTCTCCTATTTATAGGAGCAGGGTTTCTCCTATCTAATACAACGATTTGTCTTCTTTTATTATCTGACAATAAAAAAGAAGACATATCAGCTGACTATTTTTTAATGTTTTCGCATATTCATCTGTGTTGTTGACACCTACTATAGCGCATATTCCTATAGTAGCGGGTTGCAGACACGTGCTCACCTGCTGTGGTGCAATATTCCTACAGCGGTGCTTTTATCCAACTATCGCGCATTATTCAGGTGTTGGTGCTTGTGTGGAAATACTTCGACAACGAAGGCGAATCAGATGACTTCTACATATGTTTTCCACCATCTACATTGTTCGGGTTGCTCGTCGAAGATTCAAAAATTTATATGTAGTTGCTTCAACGAGTATGGCGATCTTAGAAAATGATTTCTGATTACTTCTATTATCTTACGATTATCAAATTCAAGGGCAGTGCACTCTATGATTTCCACTTCTGCATTGATCTTATCATCCTCAAAGGGAGAAGACTTATTTGTTGCTACTATCTTCTTAAGGGGAGTGTTTGAGTGCTTCAATTATTGCATTGCAAGCTTCAAGAAAGATCATTTCTTGTCAGGGAAGATCAATTTTTTTGTATGGGCTAATTTATCTTTTTCATGTATTCACAAGTTGGACATGTGTTTCACTCATGCTCCCGCTTGAGGGGGAGTGCTAGAATTATTAGTTAGTTATGTACATGGGCCTAATTCGTCTTCGCCATAAGTTATGTTTCCCTTGTACTTGCCTTATTTCGTATATATAGGAGAGTAGGTTTCCTTCTATCATAATTTATCTTTTTCATGTATTCACAAGTTGGACATGTGTTTCACTCATTCTCCCACTTGAGGGGGAGTGTTAGAATTATTAGTTAGTAATGTACATGGGCCTAATTGTCTTTGCCCATTAGGGTTAAGTTATGATTCCCTTGTACTTGCCTCCTTTCATATATATAGGAGAGTAGGTTGCCTTCTATCATAACAAATATCTTATCAGCCTCCCATATTATTTTCTACATCGGTAAAACTGATAAGAGCCTTCAGTGCTCAGTCACTTTTTATCACTAGGGTCGTGTCTGTTGTTGCTCTGCTATCTTCTTCTGCGACTGGTCTGCAATGGCACTACCGTCTGGGACAACCTTCTACTGTAAAACTGCATTGTTTATTTTCTAAAATTTCTGAGAAACATTTTGTGTGAATCTTACCAATTTGGCAAACAGATTTGGGTTGTTTTTCATAAAAAGAAAGAAATTGGTTCTAAAAACCTTTTTGATATTGTTCAAGCCGATTTCTGAGAAGCCCTGTTAAGTTACTAGCTTGTCTGGCTTTCACTACTTTATGACTTTTATTGACGACCTATCTAGGGCAACATGGTTGTTTCTCTTAAAAGATCACAATAATGTTTTGCAAACTATCACCATTTATCGTTGAAATCCAAACCTAATTCAAGACAACTGTTAAAATCTTGAGAACGGATAATATCTTTGAATTTATGCGAAAATCAGTGAATCTTTTTTGTATTGCTAATCATCAAACTTTCTATTCTTACACACCACAACAAAATGGTGTAGCAGAAAGGAAGAATCACATTTTTTGAGGTAGCCAGAACTATTCTTCTTCACTATCATGTTCCTAAACATTTCTATCCTAAAGTTGTTTCTATTGCGTGCAATTTAATTAACCGCATGCCTTCTTCTATATTGCACAATCAAATTCCTTTTTCTCTTATGTATCCCGATGCGTTGTTGTTTTCTGTCCAACTGCACATCTTTGGTAGCACTTGCTCTGTTAAGAATCACCGCCCCTGAGATATCTAAACTTGACCCCCGCTTCAATAAGTGTATTTTTTTGGGATATTCAAGAACTCAAAATGGATATCAGTGCTACGATACTGTAAAACGACAATGGTTTTTTAGTGTGGATGTAATCTTTTTTTAACACATGTTGTATTACTCTGACAAGGGCTTTGCTTTATCAATTGATCTATTGGATCATGTTCCTCTCCCTCAAGTAGTAGAGCATGATTGCAATGAAGTAACTGAAGATCTTCCTCCGTTAAAGGTGTACAAGCAAAGACCCAAGGTTACAGTCCCATCCCAGGCACCTCAAGAACCAATTCCTCCCTCGTCGACAGATCACAACAACTCCCAGGTAATCTCCGACCTACATCTTTCTATTAGTCAAAAGAAAGGTGTTTGTTCCTACACTCAAGATTGCTCTCCCACTAATCTTTGTGCTAGCTTTGCTTGTTTTACTGTTGCTCTCTCTACTATTTTTGTACCAAAGATAGCTATACAAGCTCTTCAACACCCTGTCTAGCGTCAAGCTATGAAAACTGAAATGACTACCCTTTGCGATCGCAAGACCTGGGATCTCGTTGATCGCCCTAAGAATTGTCTGACAGTTGGCTTCCGTTGGATTTTTATAGTCAAATATCAGTTAGGTGGTTCCGTTGAACGGCTGAAGCCACGACTGGTAGCAAAAGGTTATACTCACCCTGTGGGGTTGAGTACTTTGAAACCTTTTCTTCTATTGCCAGACTCAATTTTGTAAGAGTGCTTATCTCTATTGTTGTGAACAATGATTGGCCTCTTTTTCAACTTGATGTTAAACACGCCTTCCTATATGGTGACTTGCATGAGGAAGTCTACATGGAGAAACCACCTGGTTTTGTTAGTTAGGGGCAGTATTCCTAAGGGGTCGTTTGGGTGGAGTAATTGGAGGAGGTATTGTAATTAGATCTGGTATTTTAACTACTGCATTTATTATATTGCCATTTGGGTTGTGGTAGGTGATTTTATGATTGTCGATACTCAAAATGAGGCATTCCCACCTATGCATTCCACGGCCCTCCTAAAGTACGCCAATATTGGTGTTATTTGGAATCGTTGCGGAAGGGATCTTCCCCCGACTCGCCCCAGATACCTCTGTCTCTCCCGATCCCTCTTCTCCTCGACGACAGTCTCCTCCCACGATTGTCTCCCCTCGCGATCGTCTCCTTCCACTGTCATCTCCTCCCCCATCTCCCTCCGCCGCCACCACAACTCCTCCCTTTGCCTCTCTCCATCATTCCTATACCCAATCTCGCAACTAGGGTTCCGACATGGTAGCGCCTCGGTGGTTCAAGATTCTAGAGTTGAACCTCTGCCGCCTCCTGGTCCTCCGCAACCCCATCCCTCTCGGCCATGTCTCGGTCGTCCACTCCCTAATCATAGCCATTACCTTTGCCACGATCTTCCTCGGCCTCCTCTCCTTGGCGGTCGAGATCCGCATCACCCGGTGGTTGTGGAGGCGAACAAAGCTCCTCTGCTTCCGTCCACCTCCTCCACACGCGTCTCTTCTGGAGCTACGCCATCTACCTCTCCCAGTTCAAGGTCACGACAATCTTGTCGACCACACTCGTGTTCGTCGTCATCTACGGGTACAGGTTCTGGGTTGGCGTTGGGCTTCCTACAAGGCATTGTTTCCCCATCATGCTCAACTACCAGATGTTGCTCCTGGGTTGCCACCTATGCCACCTCGGTGTCCTGCTGCTCCACTTTTTGTCTCACGGCGCTCGTCGCCCCTTCCCTCCTCGGCGGGGACACACAGCTCGTCCTGGCAAGAAACGTGCTGGCTAAGCTCCTTCCGACCCTTTCCACCGATGATCGGTCATCTACCCCTACCGATCGAGCACGGTCCTTCGGACGCGACAGCAGGGGTCCGTCCTCTGTCGGCACCGTGCCCCACATACCACAACGGACCCTCTCCCTCAAGCTCTCCCGCGCCTGGTCAGCCGCGAAGCAGCTCAACGCCATGGCATCCAACCACACGCCGCCAAAAGGTGTCGATGGCGGGTCGGCTGCCATGTCGCTCTGCGTTTACACCATGAGCTCAGTCCTGGTCTTCACCATGTGGGTCCTGGTAGTTGCCTTCCCGATCCAAGAGTAGGCGTCGGCACCTCCCCTTCTATCCCTACTGTGGCAGCTTCCATGGGTTGCTTCCATAGCCGTACTACAGGAGCGGCTCGCAGAGGACTGCAAGAAGGATCGGATGTCAAGAAGCAGCGATAAAAGAATCCATCCAGGTTGGGGATTCTGCCCTCCACAGAACCAACTTAATAAGCAATCATCGTCCATCAAAATTTTCTTCCTCGGCGTCTGGTTGTGGCTATCCAATTCTCCTCATTATGACAATATGGTGGAAATGTGGTTAGGGTGGAGGTACAATGGTTGTAATCAATTGGTTATGCGTTCTTGAATGGCCACAATTGAATGATTGGTTGACTAATCACAAAGAAAGTGAAATTTTGTTGTGCCTGGCCTTTGTGTATGGTCTGAATGCCAAAATGCAGCGTTCTAAATACATATTTACAAAACAGAGTAATTAAAATGGTAGTAATCTTAATTGTTGTGTTTTTAAGTTCAGTGTCATCCAAACAAGGTAATTAACAATTCTGGTATTTGTTAATTGGGTAGTTAAAATCTCATAATTTATTGACTACTGCAGTGATTAAAAAGTTCCACCCAAACGTCCCCTAAGTCTGCAGACTCAGGAAGGCTATCTATGGCCTAAAACAAAGCCCACAATCATGGTTTCATAAATTAAGGCAGATTCTTTTGAGTTTCAATTTCGGCGCTCACATTCGGATCATTCTATTTTTATTAAAAAAACAATTTATGGGCTTGTTATTCTTATTGTCTATGTGCTTGATACAATACTATTTGGCAGTGATTTTGAAGGTATTGTAACTACCAAAAAATATCTCGAACAACACATTATTACTAAAGATCTTGGGAAATTTAGGTACTTGGAAATTGAAGTTTCCAGATCTTCATATGGTGTCTGTCTTACACAGTGCAAGTATGCTCTCAATCTTCCGACTAACAAGCATGCTTGGTACTAAACCAGCTAGCACTCCTTTGGATCCCAATAGCAATTGGGATGATGAATCTTCATCTCCCTATCCTGATAATTACCAATACAGAAGATTGATTGGTAAACTTATCTAACTGTTACTAGAGATTATATTATTGTTGTTTTTGGAATTGTTAATAGGCATCTGGATAAACCTCGACAATGTCATTGGATGTTGTCTGTCATATTCTTAAATATCTGAAAAACTATCCAGGAAAAGGATTATTGTATCGCAGACATGGACATTACAAACTCATAAGATATTCTGACTTTGATTATGTCGGTAATAGATGTGACACAAAATCTACCTCTGACTATTGTACTTTTGTTGGAGGTAATCTGGTTACATGGCGCACTAAGAAACGGACCGTGGTTGCTCGGTCTAGTGTTAAAGCATAACACAGAGCTATGGCTCATATTGCTTGTGAATTAATGAGGGTCTTAGAACTCAAAGAATTTATATTTCTGATTTTTCTCCTATTTCCATGCATTGCGACAATAAAGCCTCCATTTTTATTGCCAACAATCCCACTTTTCATTAGCGTGCGAAACATATTGAAGTGGATTGCCATTTTGTTTACGAATCTGTTCTCTATGGTCGCATATGCACTCCTTATCTCCGGACAGAAGATCAGGGTGCTGACATCTTTACCAAGATACTTTCTAAAACTCGCTTTGCTACACCGGTGGACAATCTGGGCATGTTTGACATCTATGCTCCAACTTGAGGGGGAGTATTAGTATATATGTTTATGCTTTATGTTTTATTGTGTGTTTTAGACTTGTCTCGTCTTTAGCTTTTCTTTTATCCCGTATTGCGTAGTTCTATTTCTCAATTACTCTCTTATTCTATAAAAAGGGTCTATTGTATTTGTTTTAGACACATCAGATAAAGACTTTTCTATTCTATCGACTACAATGCTAACAAATATAAATAATTATACTTCAAATTGTTGTATTAAGGGCATTCCATTAGGTTTCTAACAACCTTGGAAAGTCTACCAGCAAAAAAAACAGTAAATATGTTTTCAATATTAAATTGGTTAGCATCCATAAGCTAGTGATCACTATATAATCTGTTCAATGAGTCACAATGGAGGTAGAATACAAAATATTCAATGCTAAGATAAAATTTGAGTAAAGCTCACAGAAGCTAATTCAAGACTAGAGCAATGTACATTCTTTCCATGCCGCATAACCTGAAACACAAACGGTAGTTGTTTTTTATTTGCAATTTTAATAAATTAAATTATAAAAGTTCTTAACTGAAACCGAATTCACCTGCATAAATTTGTCAGGTAGTTTCCCGTTGATATCTTTTAAAGGTATACTAAAGTAAAAACCTTGTCTATTATTGAAAGGAATTTTAAGGTTTGGCAGATTATATTCTTCCCTGTATTTATTGGCAAGATTATGGATAGCTGAAAACAAAATTTTGTCAGTATTGGATTGTGAAGGTTTATAATAAAACAATAATGTACCTTCACTGGTGTCACAGAAACAACGACGCGCTACATCTAAAAGACCATCAATCCCAGGCTTCACAGCAAAACATTGTTGCGTACATGCAACAAAAGGAAGTCTGGTATGAAGTATATCTTCATCAATTGAATCTCCAATCCTGAAAGGACTTAAAACACTAGTAAGAATTGTCACTTTCTTGACTGATGCAAAAACACTTGAAGGAAGAAAAATATTATGTCAAACGGGATAAACCTTAAATATAAGTCCAAGACTAGAAACCCCACAAATCAAGAAGTTGAAAAGTGAATTTTAAGTATACCTTAACTTTCCTCATACTTAAGTGCATAAAAACCACACCCGCTCTATTGTAGACATACCTACTGAATGATTAATTAATATACTATCTAGTGGAACTTTAGCTTTACTAGATTTAAAAAATATATCTTACTCCTTTAGAGCATGTATAAATAAGCCTAAAGTATTCCCGTGTTTGCTTGATTCGTGCCATCGTTTACAAAATGCCATATAAACCCAGACCATTCTACCTCGCCCCAATATCCCAACACATTCAAAACAAATCAGCCATTTTTTGCTCTATATCTGATGTTGGACCTCAAAACCCATTACCCACCCTTCTCTCCACTTCCATTATAGAAGAACCCTCCCATATGTATCCTAAACCTCACCTACAACTTGCTCACTCTCCTCCACTGTTGCTCGTACGACCCCTCCGCCTCTACAGCTATCATTGCGCTCTCCCTCCTAACCAAGCCGCTTCTCATTCCATCCACACGTTATTCCAAACTTGTCAAACAAAGTCAAACACTGTAATTGAAAAGTCAAAGAGGGAAGGGAGAATGGCAAGAGTAAGCGCAAGGGAAAGGAGAAAGAGGAGCACTCTGAGCGAGCAATAGTACACTATATAATGTCAAAAAGATTCTATGGAAGGTGCCAAGGAGTTATAGAAATGGTAATAGTGTTAATTGGTGGCACGTATCTATTCATGCGATAACAAGCTGGTAGGACATACAATTTTACAATACCAATGTAGGAGATCAATGTAAGGGCATAATTGAAATAGATTTGAAGGGATTGTAGTGGGAGGGGTCATGTAGAGCGGATACCCTAGTACCGGGCCTATTTTAAAAAACAAAGAGACAATCACAAACAGCCTCTCCTCTTAAATTTTGCTTCGACCACCTACAAGTTCAGGAGATGGTTAGCGAAATCAGAAATAGAAGAGAGTGAGAAGCAAATTGCAATTATTATTATTAGTATATGTGCTTTATGACCCAAATATAGGATCTTATCCTTTTTACATGATTAGGAGATTAGAATGTTTGGTTCTTTAGACTTGACCAAATGAGGATAAAGTTACACCTTCATGAATAATGTTGATAAATATAAAATATTAGGCTGCATCACACATATCATAATACACTCATGTTAACACAATTTAATTATGTGCTAGGGTTCGCTCCATCTTCTCTCTACCCGGCGGCGTCGCTGGGGGGAGGGAGCGTCATCTCTGGCGCGCCCTCCCCCTGGCTTCCGATCAATGAAGACGTTTGATGGTTTGAGCTCTCCTGGAGGGAAAGGTGGTCGAAGGGCGTCGTCTCAGGTGCGGGTTGGTGAGGGTTGAGCAGCGCCGCGAGGAGTAGATCTGGGCCAGAGGACTGGCATGTCGACCCGGTCGATTCCACGCCGTTCAAGTGTGACGGTTGGAAAGAGCTTCTCCCACCAGATCTAGGCTCCTCGTTATTGTTCAACCTCACTAGTGAGGGAAGGCTCGTCCTTTTCCCTCACCTGCTCCTTCCCCCTCCTTCGTCCGAAGTGAATCTAGGGTGCCCTGGATGATGATGGGTCTGACCCCGCCCTGCTCACTGCCTGACGCTTTCGGTGGTGGATGGAACCAGCGTTGGGTCATTGTTTTGACCAGATCGGCGACGCGCTCCCTTCACCAACGTAGGATGGGCTTCGCCGAATCTGCTTACAAGGTTCGCTGCTCGAGTGGTGTTCCTCTGGTGCAAGGGTGGCTGCTGGTCACCCCTGTCCGGTGGCTGGGCTCCAGCCTTCCCCCCCGCCGGTGGGTTCCCCCTATCTAGCGTTTCTTCTGCAGGTGTTCGGCTTGGTTCATGTGGCTCCTCTGTAGCCGTGAATTCATGCACTCTAGGTGCTTAATGAGGGGATTCTGTGTTTACAAGAGTTTCATGCGGGTATGGTTTTAAGGGGGGGGGAGTTCTTCTTCTTCTCCTTTTGAGCCTTTTGATGTTGTACGTAGATACACCTTCAAGGTGTTCGCAATCTGGTGGGTATCGATTGATGAAGAGGAGCTGGACATCTACCTGGATTTCACATCTTCAGGGAATGATTCAAATGCTAGTGGAAGATAGGCAGTGTTCAGTTCAAGGACATTAGTTGACGAACAACCCATGGATAGATCCTGCTGTTTCTTTTTTGCATCTCGGGTGTGGCTTACTATGGTTTGGAGGATCTTATTGGGGTGCATGCTCTTCCTAGATCCTTGTGATAGCTGGCTAAGGAAGTAGATACACTAAGGCTAAATCCTAGTAGGGTAGCTGGTGATAGTCTTTGACGAGTTGTAATTATGGCTTGTTACAGTCTTCTGGCAGGAGTATTAGGATCCAGTCGCTAGTTTGTTTGTTTTCTTAGTTTGTTTGTTCCTTTTGAGATCTCTGTCCCCCTGCGTGGGGTAATGATCTTTAGTTTTTCTGGTTGTTTCTGCCTGATGTAATGGGGTACTTAGTGCCCAAAGTTTTGGTAATACTAGTAACACGCATTTTAGACCGACCAAAAAAAATATATGTCATACATGTTTTTCTTGGTCAAATAATATTCACATAATGGTTAAGTAAGAGGAATAATGTGCTTAATATATATACTAGAATAACCATTGGAATTTTCGTGTACCATCATTTAAATGAAAGTTGAATTAATGGATTAAATATGTTAAATGAGTAAAGGTGGATTTTCGTGCATAATAATAATATATAACTCTTTTGGTAACAATGTGAAATTAATAGGACTCTAATTGAAGATTATCAAAGTATACGTAAATAAATTATTTAAATCATAATGGTGATATAACTCACAAAAACAAATTCAAAAACTCAAATATATAGGTTAAAACGTGTTCCTTGGGTCCCAATTAGCTTGGGTGCCAAGTTTCATACCATTTGAACTACAATAACTATCCTAATTTTATTAAAAGAAGAAAACAGGAGAAAAGGCCAAAAGTGTTAAATAAATTATTAAATGTCTTCAAAAGTGAAAATAAATCCCAATCCAAATTCCATAACCAAAATTTATCTATATGCAAATTCTCATAATAATTGAACAATCCTAACTATCCTAATCTTATTTAGGAGAGAGAATATAACTTAAAGCCAAAAACAATAAATAAAACACTTAATAATCCCAAAAGGCAAAAATTGATGCCAAGTGAGTCGGCCGACTCACCAGTCCAGATCCAAATTGATTTTCCAATTTGACTCTAAATCAAATATGGACATGTTTCATGTTTTATTCCAATCGCTCGACTCACTTAATGAGTTAGCCGACTGGTCACTTTTCAAAGTGAAAGTCAGTCGATAGATTAACAATCAATTCATATGTTGACCCAACCAATCCAGTCGACCGATTGGACCCGACGAGGTACAAAATCACCCTTTTAATGATTCAAAATCATTCCAATCATATGTTTGATTGAGGACTTCAATTCCCTTGTGTATCCTTATGCATGTGACCTAGCAGGTTCCTAATTATGTTTAGTGATGTTCAAAACCTCACAAGCAAAGATTGGTGTCTTGAAACACATCATTGTCACCCAGTAATAGGAGTAAGTTGGAGAACAACTTTAACCGGTAAGGTGATCAATGATATCATGAACGTATAATCCTTTGGCACAGATATCCATATTGACACTAAGGTATGGAAGTCATCCTCTTATCATCAATCTATGCTCCTTGAACAATAACAGACTATTTGAGATATTGTCAACTCAATATCATATATTGACTAACATGAGCATGGTCATGCATTTCCATAGTCTCACTTATCAAGAGTGTTAGAATTGTCCCACACCGCTGAGCTCTGGGAAAGGTCTTGGGCTTATAAGGTGTGTGGTCCCTTCACCCATTGCCAATTAGTTTTGGGTTGAATACCACACATTCTAATATGGTATCAGAGCGGACCCCATGAGACAAGTGTGAGGACCACACCCTACCTAAAAAAAAAAAGAACAAGTACAAGCACACAAAAGTGGCTGCACTTGAGGGGGGATGTTAGAATTGTCCCACACCGCTGAGCTCTGGGAAAGGTCCTGGGCTTATAAGGTGTGTGGTCCCTTCACCCATTGCCAATTAGTTTTGGGTTGAATACCACACATTCTAATAAAGAGGTCAGGATATCACTTTAAAGGAGGGACAAATTCCATCTATATCACTCACTAATCCACGTGTCACAATGCACCAATCACTATCTTTTTGGAAACCCTTATTCAGAGCACATTGGGCTAGTGGTCAAAGTACATTGAACAACATGTGATTGTAGTGACATCAGGTCTAAGGATCTCAATCACCACTTTCACATTGAGATATGAATCTGACATGTCATTACATGACTTCCATGTGTCATTCTAAAGATGGTTGTCCAATACGACTTGTTCTCTACCAAATACCCATATATGTGAGTTGATATCCAATATCATGACTAAAGATACATAGTCATCACTCACCATACATGCTAGTCTTGTGTATTATTGTTGTCATATAATATTGTCAAATAAGAAAAGCCGGCTAATCGTAGTATTAGATAAGAGAAATCCTGCTCCTATAAATAGGAGAACAGGGAAGCGTACAGGACATAAGACAACCCTAATGGGCCAAGACATACTTGGGCCCATAATACAAAACACTTAACAACATAAATAAACGGACTCTCTAACAAATATCAACAATAATAACCGTCTAGGGACGTAACAAGAATGAATACTCTATGTATACATATAATATCATGTCCAAGTCCTCAATCCAGACTATATGTCATCGAGTCACAACATTTTTAGGACACTATTAGCTTTATTCATTATCTCAATATTGAAACAAACATAATAAGTGGAATTACCTTTTATTAATAATTAAACCATATACAAAGTATCTCTACTACGATTATCACATGATGGCTCTCAGGATATACAACTAACAGTCTCATTACCCACATTGCCATGTACTTCAACCTTGATCTCTCCCGCCTCCAGCCAGTCAAGTCAAAGGGAACCTAGATTTCACACACTTGTGCAAAGCGAAGCTCTTCACTAAGCATAGAGGGTGCCTCTACGCTATCTTAAAGATAATTGAGCGAGATCTCCCAAATCCCATCATTGACCTTATAGATCTAGACTACCTTTGATGGACAAATGATGACGTGGGAGAGACTGACGACGAGCAAGCTGACAATGACGAGGAGGAGCCCATGGAAGAAGAAACTACACCGAAGAGGCCTAGAAGGCTCCCTCATCACACTTTGCACTTCCATGTGTGTCCTCTACTCCTACTCAGCCAAAGGAGTGCCCATACTCTTTTAAGAGCATGTACAACATATTCAACACTATTCATACGGGCCAGCACCAACGAGTAACCATGATGACGTGACTCGCATCACAACAAAAGAGGATTTCTTATAATCAAGAGCAGAGCTTCACGAACCAATAGGTGATGTCCGTCAATGAGCATCCCTTGTTGAGCAACCAAGAGAACATTCATCAGCATCTGCAGCGCATGGATTACACTCTACAGCCTCTCTATGGTCAGCATTGGAGCGCTAGCAACTTTGCCAGCTACCCACAGCCACCACCGATGCCAGCTCTGTCGCCTTAGTTCACCGCACCTTCTATCTACAAATCCACACTTGTCGTTGGGAACCTTCCTCGGCCTAACGATTGAGTTCATAGCACGCGCGTTCCACCCCTAAATTTGTATTTCGATAATGAGGACACTGTCAAATTCAAGCTTGGGGGTACAGAACGGGATCTTTATCTTGTATCATTACATAGCCTTTTGCTACTTAGTTATCCTTAGTTTTCATGTTTGCTTTCCAAATTAGTTTTCTTTATTTCATGAAATCCACATCTATCCAGTGGAATAGTGGATCTAGAATTAATTGCTCGCATGTGTCACTTGTGGTCATGGTCAATCTACACCCCTTATAATTAAATTGACTTGTTTAAGAATGCACTTCATCAAAAATTGAGTGGAATAGTCAATCCAAAGACATATATGGGGAACTTAACACCTAATTTAACCCATGGCTTAGGATATGATGCTAGTGTTTGGAGTCCAATCCGACAAAACAATAGCATGACCTTTTATGTGAATTCAAGAACAAATTTTAGATCACCTTGACACATGAATTAATAGAAGAGAGACATATCATGGTTAGGAAGTCTAAGTCTCCTAGTAACATGAAGTCTCGTAGTCACATGATCTCATCCACCCCCATTTCATTCCAACACCACTATAGGATGAATACATGATTCAAATCATTTATCTTTAATTGATTGCATTGCATGGCATGATAGGAAGCATATAGTGTTATTTTTCCATCTGAAACTAAATATAAAGTTGCATGAATAGTTCACTTTTATAAGTTAGTTTGCATAACAAAATTTATATAGTTTGCATATTGCATAACATTGTTCATAAGGTATAATTTTTATATTCTCCACATCTTTTCTAGATTAAGAGAGAGAAAATATATACATCCTTACTCCTCTATGTTGTGAAAGCCCTAGCATGTATATCATATATACATTGCTAATAGAAGGGGAATAGAAAAAAAAGGAAAAGAAAAATGAAAGGGAAAAGGAGAATGGAGGAAAAGGATTTGAAAATAAGAATCATATCTCTCTAAAGTGCAAAATATAGAGATCATAGAAAGATAGAGATTGTAGAAAGATAGAGATTTTGGAAAGATAGAGATTGTGGAACTCTTTTCATAAACACCTTCCCACCTAAGGGTGGCAATCGGGCTCGGATTGAGCGGATTTTATTTCGGGTCATTTCGGGTCAACACTTTTAAGCTAGATCCTAGTCTTGCAAAAGATGGATTTTCGGGTGAAACCCTTGACCCTAACCCGACCCGCAAATGATTTCAGGTCTATCGGGTCTGACCCGTAAATCCAATACAAAGAAAGTAATCTTAAAAAATCTATGATTTGTCTAATCATTGATAATTTCCAAGTGTAATTAACAAACTTCATTGTGATAAACTTACAATGTGATTGATAAACACATGTAAAGCCTATTGTAGTTTGTTCGAGAATTTTAAACACAGATTCATAATATAATTAGTATAATAAATCATACAAATCAATACAAAACCATGTAAAAGTGCCAAAATAAATTTCATGATTAATGGATTAGTAATCTAATAAGCGATTGTCTTAAAATATAGTATTTGTAATTATATTTGAAAATATAATTCTGAATTTCGGGTCAAGCGAGTCAGTTCGGGTCTAAAGTCCAAACCCGGACCCGACCCTAAATTAATTTCGGGTTCTTCGGGTTTAAGTCAACTTCGGGCCGGGTCGAAAACCTTAGACCCTAAACCCGCTCAAAATTTTGAGTTCGGGTCGGGTCTTATTTTGCCAGCCCTATTCCCACCTATACTCATCATTAGGATGAGGCATCCACTGCATGCAACATTGCATCACAAACAGTAGGCATTTAGGGGACATCAAATTTCATTGCATCCACCATTTAGGCGCATCATGTTTGTTTTAATGCACAAATAATTTGAATTGTGTGAATCTGTTTCCATTGCACCCATTCCATCCACCCACTGTCTGAATGGTAGGCCACCACATGTTTTCTTCCCTCATTCATATATATTCAGGAAATTGCACCCAATTAGATGATAAATTCTCAGCAGAATAGTGTAGATAAGGGGATCTGTGATACACTCAGCATATTTTGGACTTTCCATGATATCTCTCTGCTTCAACCTCTCTGTGTGTTTAGCGATCTAATTTTGATGTTTGGTTTTTTCATAATTGGTCGCTTGTGTAGTAATTGATTGCTCTATGGTTGGAGAGGACTGGTTTGTGTCTATCAAGTGAAAGGTGATTAGGATGATTCATCTACCATATATGTCCTTTTAATTGTTTCAATCGAATTCCTACTTTCCAAGTAGTGTTGCTCAAGTACGACCAATATTGAGCTTAGGGGTTTTGATGCATATATTTCTATCGTTGTTTCATAGGCTATTTTCAGCAAATTTTTGTGAATACATCTCTATTATTTACATGTTCAATGCATCATATGCCAATGTATTCTAAGAAACTCTTGTGCATTTATTTTATCAATTTTTAATGCATTTATTTTGAAATTATTGTGTTTTATAACATCTTGATGTGTTGCTTGTTTCATTGCAGATAAAATAAGCATAATTGGAGGATGTCAATACTGCCGACATGGAACAAAGAGGAGGCAATTCACAAAGTCATCTTTGTAACACCTCGATACCACCGACATGGAACAAAGAGGAGGCAATTCACAAAGTCATCTTTGTAACACCAAGAGGAGGCAATGCTACTGACGGACAACTTGGTGATCCTGACAATAAGGATCGGAAAGCCTTAGTAAGGTCTTCGTACCACCGACTCTCAACTCGGTGGCACTGACACGACCATGTCCAAGTCAAGTAAAAGAACAAGTCAGTGGCACCGACTTCCAAGTCGATACCATCGAGATTTCCATGACGATCGCAATTGGAGACAATAACATTCAACGGTGTGTTAGATATTGACGTTTTTGGCTCTAAGAGTGCGGAAGAAAAGAGGGGATCACACGTTTTTATGAAAAAACAGAGCCGGAGAAGGATACATGGAGCAAGGAGCATCACGACACCTTCAAGGAGCAATTTGACAGTCGAGATCTTGTCCCTATTGCAGGCATCTTCAAAGGGGTTCATTCCTCATGTTAGTCTTCAAGGGTTTTTATAGATCTTATACAATTCTTCTCCTTTGAATTTTCTTGTGATATCATGTTGAGTATGCGGCACTAATCACCTTTTCTCTAAGACTTAGGACTAGCCCGGTGTTGACTTTGTGCATGACAATCTTCATCTAGATATAGATTTCTTTTCTTCAAATTTTAGTAATTCTAGTTCATTTGCTTTGTCGTGTTCTTGCTTGATCACCATGAATATGCTTTCGATTCTTCATCACTGTGAGAGCGGGATTAACACTTGAAAAAGCCATCATCGACATAATTAATAATGCTCTGCCAAAGCGGGCTAACAATTGTGAGGATAATTGTCCAGAGAGAGGTCGGGATCATTCAATCTCATGTATTCACACTGTGAAAGCAGGTTAGTAATTAGGTTAAATAGTGTACGATATTGTGGAGTGGGTAGTGCAAGCTACAAACACCTAATCCAATAATCAAGGATTATTTATGCTAAATGAAGAGGACTCATGTATGAAACGCATTGTGGTGAGACTGTAATCCTAGAGATTTCAATCTTCTAATCATAAAATCTATGAATTCATTGTTCTTTATTTTCAGTTCATAGTTCAATTAAACCAACCAATCCTTTGCTTAGGTTTAGCTGATCTGTTTTTGTTATTAGTAGTCTCTAGCAGTCTGAATTCCAAGAGATCGAAAACTTAGGCCTTTTTAGGTTCCTTACTACTCGATACATACACTTGTGTATTCACACGCATGGTATACACATTCAATACTCCCCTAAGTAGTGAAGCCATTTGCATGATAGTCATAGAACAAAGTTTTTTTGGCATCAAGCAAAGGAGAGGACAATCTAGATTAAATGAAATAGAGATCGAATTTCAAACTGAGTCTGGTCAAACTATCAAAGTGGGATTAAAATAGTCAATAACACATGCGTGAGTGTATCCCTGGGCAACCATACTACCTTGAGGCTTTCAATAGTGCCATCTTGATGGTGTTTCACCAAGAAGGTTTATAGGTGACTAATCAATTCGAAAAACGTGAGGTACTCCAGATTCCTGGTGTGTCTTAATAAGATTGCTATCGCATCCATCCTAGCATTGTATCATCCGTTGTATTGTAGCGCTTCAAAAATAGTATTGGGAACAGCACATTATTAGCCCAATCAGAGTGACATATTTGGCCCACTGATGGTCTTTTGTTTGATTGTTCCTCCGACAACAGTTGCAAGAGAAAATCTGATTGTTCAAGGACGTTACTTATACTACAACCAGAGCTTGTAGAGGAGCAGTGGTCCGGTGGAGCAGCAGTAGGATCAAATGAGAGGAGAGACATTGGAAGTGTTTCATAACGTAATACACATTGGGTAGATTACTCCCAAAAATCTGATCAATAACCCCACATACACTTTCATTGGATCACCATAAATTGGATGGCTGGAGTTTTTTGACGTTGTTTTTCCAGTTCAGAATTCTTAAAGAAACAAGAATTATGGCACTCAAGATCATTACAAAGTTTTTTGAAATGGGCATAGCGGTCCTTAATAACGATGTCAGAAACAAGTTTTAGTTTTTGCTATAACATTGTGTATGCCAAAGACCTTCTTAGGAATCTGTTTCTGACCATAGATGTGTGCAAGTTGTTCCCACATGTCTATCACAGTCTTTAGGTGGAGTGAAGAACCATGTATACGAAATTTGACATTATTAATGATTCATTTCATGTCGAAAAGTCATTTTTGATCCAGGGTTCATAATCAGTTTGCACAGTGGCATTAACATTAGCATGCCAGGATATTTATCAATAAGATAGACACATGGACAAAATTCGATTGAAGTTGCAAAATTTCAGTCGGAATTTTGTTTTTTTTTTTTGCCATCGGACATCGAAACGTATAATCAGACATCGAAGCGCATAAATGCAGGGAATGGGGCGTAATTTAAAGAAAATCGTTCCTAGGTGCAAAATTTTGCCAAACAAGGGGAAATTTTGCAGCAAAAACCCCAGTTTGGGCTGTAATTTTGAAAATGGCACAGCACTTCAATATTGAGAAATATGCTCCTAGGGCTGCTACTACTATATCTTGGGTATTTTGGAAAAAAAATATCTCTTGCTTCTAGAGGCTATTTTTTTTAATTCTATAATATGTTTCCACTATCCCTAGACCACCTATATATTACCTTCTTCAATTTTTACGCTCTTCTATAGAGATCTAGAAAAAAGTCCGAAAATAACAAAGTTCTTTCTTGGATCTATGTATAACTATCCCATGTAACCTATTTAAATGCTAACACTAGACTTATACAACTTGTAGTTTGTAAGTTTGTAACTTGTAACTGTAAGGTCTAAAATCTAAGTTGTAACTTGAAGTTTGTAAGTTTGTAACTGTCTGACAAACTGACAAACTTGATATATTTGTTCATTTGTGCACTCACTCATCAAGACATGGATCCCACCCTAACCTCTAAAAATACGTATTATACAATCTAGTGTGTTTATGTCTAAACATTGTGTTTGCAAAATTTCATAACTTAATTCCTTCATTTTTTCATCAAAATCGACATCAAAATTCTGTCGAAACAATTCAGCTTCCTTGACTTACAAATGTAGGAGACCCCCCACACACACATATCCAATATGAAATATTATTGCATATTTAGATCTTGCCGTTTAGACTGTCCTGGTGAATTTTCATGATTTAATTCGCTTGTTTGGGCGACAAAATCATTAGGGTCATAAATATCAAAATTTGGTCAATAAATTTCTATTTTTGGGCCATCGCATTCGGCATCAAAATCTGACATTTAATTCCTTGGATAGACATCCTTGTCTGGAGAGATGACGCGGATCTGAATCGAGGAATGCCATTGGAGATAGTTCTTTACATCCAACTAGACAACATTCTTCTAGTTACAACTTACAAGGATGATCCCGGGTAGAAGTTTTCCTAGGAAATAGATGCAGCAACAACAATAGCAAAGACATACGCAAATGGGTGCATAGGCAGAGTTGAGCACCATGACATGCTTACATAGGCAGGCAGTAGACTCTCAATGTGGGATCGCTTGTATCCTGGAATCACAAAATTCCAATCGTGCTAGAAATTGTGTGCAGATCAACCCAGCCTAGCACATGATACAAATGATTGTTGATTGTTAACTGGATGCGGCAAGCGAAATTTGTTGCATCTGACTCGTCACAACAAAATTTACTAATCTACAAGCTTCCAGGTTCCAACTTCTCTTTACTCTCTACTTAAGACGATTTTTGGATTCGTCATCTCAGCTTGATGACGCACCTTCAGTTGTCATCTTTTCAACCCATTCTAGAAAGAGGCCAGAGTATTCCTAGAGAAAGAGACTTGTGCGTGCTAGTGGGTGTTTTGCTGCTGAAAAACATGGACACAAGGTATATGAATCAATTAAAAAATAGTTTTTACCATATCAAGATAAACATCTATTTTACACTCCACACATGACATAGGAAATCGCTCTCCATATACATTGTGAGTGTTTACAATCAAAGGCACGTTTGTTTGTCAGGATTCAGCAGGATTACCAGGATTTCCGGATTAATTAAATGCAACAACGAGAAACTCTGGGATTCTAAAAATTCTGGACACGCAGACTATATCTTTGTTTCCCATGCTTCGTTGAATCAGGGTTCGGCATTAATTGTACAGCGAGGTCACAGGTCTTTCCATGCCAAGCCATAGCATTTGCAAAAAAGAGGCCGCACCATGCTGGATGGAGGCGTCCCACTAATTTGAAATGGAAAAGCAACTCCAGAAGCTACTGTATAACTGAAAAGTCCTGTTTTATTCACTTTTTCCTGCTCCGGCAAACCAAACTCAGTTTTATGGTCGCTGGATCAGTGAATACGATCCAATTCAGCTGAATACGGTTAACCAAACATCCCCTAAGTAAATCAAATGTAATAAATCTCAACCAATAGAAACTTAACATACAAGCCGCCACGCTGGGTGTGCGACTATGACTCTGCTTTGTGTGTCTAACTGTGTATGCTGCTGAAAATCATGGACATAAGATATTCAAATCTCTTATATAGGTAAAGGTACTGTATATGTTGAATAAATTAATGAGCACTGAAGGAGTACTCTGATTTCAGGGACTAAAAAGGGGATTCTAAATATACTTCAGATATATATTACTGTAACGGAATATCAGGAATTAGATATCCAGTGAAATAAATTTGTGAGAAAACAATGAATGTATCTTTTAATAGACTGAAACAATCCAGTTGTCCACTAATGACAATGTTTTTGTAGTACAAATTCTGCCTATTTTAATGAAAATACTTTTACAGCCATCAAGCCTATCTCATAAAGTTACAAAAATGAAATACCAGAAAAACTTAAATTTGAGAGAACATGGCGTACCTTCTTCTGATGAGTGCATATCTCTCATTTTCACAAACACACTTGTAGATATTTCGAAGAAGCAAACTTTTTGCATCCTTAAGTACCTAGATAAAAATTCAGATGAAATATTTCACAAAAGTGGGCTGAATATAAGATGCAAATGAGATACCTTTGAGAGGAAAGGAAGTGCATCCAAAGCAGTTTTCAAAATTATGATGTCTGATATCATCAATTGACTCTTCCGACCATTTGTTACCTTCAAAGCCCCTTCCGTTACCTTTCTTGATTTAAAGCAAAAGTGGCACAATACTTTGTCTAGATAATGAACAAATATTTGATGTTACATCACTAGAGTAAAGCTTGGAAATATATGGTGACTAAGCCAATAAAAGTACCAGTTTCTTTTGGGAACTTCCGAAGGCCCTGAGAAAGTCCAAAAAATAGCTCCTCGCTGCTCATTAATTCATCCTAGATAAAAGAAAACTACATGAAGAATTTTCAAAAGGTGTCAAATACAGATAAACGGTATTGAAGGAGAAATAAATATGAATAATGTATAGAATCCATATAAAGGGAGGAAATTATGTTGTAATTATATCAACCTATATAAGGTGAGGATAGAATATACAACTCAAACAAGACAAATACAACCAAACAGGCTGGACTCAGCCAGACAATTACAATGGACAAATTCTTTGCTCATCCTCAAGTTGGAGCATGGAAAAGATCAACTTTGATGCATGGAGCCATGTAAACAACTATTAAACCAGATAACAAGTCCTAAGAAACACATCACAAGCCACTCCCTGTCAGGCAAGTAGTGGCTTGCTCCCTGTGATGAAGTTATTCCGCTGTGAGCTAAGAATGTGCAGCACTTCTTCTTCCTACAAAAATATATTAGCTGTTGTGACCTTTTCATTGTGTAAATTGGTGAAGGGGCCAGGCATGTTGTTGCATTTTCTAGGGAAAACATGTACCAGCTCAATCTGATGGCTGTAAGCAACCTATAAAACCTAAAACCTATCAGCTTAAGTGATTGTATAATCCTTGGCTCACTCCCAACCGATTCCTCATCAATGGCCATGCACCCACCATGAGTCTTTAGAGGAGTGCTATAACATATCAATGGTATTTGTTGCACTATTTTCGTATATGTGCTGAAGTTCTACCAAGCTTCTAATAACTTGGTCTTTGGTGCACTGTTCTCATGTATGTGCTGAAAATTCTACCAAGCTTCTAATATAATTCCATGTCTACCGTGGCAATTAAGGTAATGTTTGTATGTTGCAACCAACGTGATGTCTACTTGTTGCAATCAATGTGACATAGGACAAGTTCTGTATTAGGCCCATGTTCAGGCACGCAGGCCTCCCAGAACATCTCGTTCAACTAGATTAGATAGTTTATGTTTATTATGATTTATTTCAAAAGTTTTCTGTGAATAAGTAAATGGGATATATTAAGATGATAAAACAATTACAAGTCCTCTACTTATATAGGATAAGTGAAGAGGACAATTAAAGAACTAAGAAATATGGGAGAAAAAAAATGAGTAAAACACAAAATATAACAAGAAATAACACGAAATACTAAATATATCAACATTTTCCATATTTGTAACTTATTGCAACTATTCCAAATTATTTGAGTTTTAATTACTCACAGCCATCTTCACCATTAATGGGATCGTTGGTTGAGAGTATGTCTTGGACTCTCTGCACTCGTAGTCATCTACTTTCATTGCATTGAAAATTATAGTCATCACAAGGTGAGGGCATTAGTTGGAATAATGCATGTAGTCGTGACATAAGGATCCCTATACCTCACCTAATACAGTCGCAACCTCTAACAATGACGTTGGAATAGATTTCATAAATGAAGTAGCGTCGGATGTTGAGGTAGACACAAATTAACACCTTATAGTGCACTCTCTCTCAAAAGATTAGCGATTGTTATCATGCTCAACCTGTGTAGCAAAATGGAGAGTGTCAACGATGTTGTAAATGGCAGAGGCAAGGAGCATCATGGTGATGGAACTGGAGAGTCTGCAGCGATACATGGTGACCATTGTAGTATCGTCCAAACTAACCTCAGATTTCAAGAGCGGGATGTCGAGAAGTCTTCAACTGAAATTGGCACCTTGCTCCAAGTCAAACAGCTTGAGGCACAACTGCTAGTTATAATTGACCGGCGTGAAGATGGACAACATGTATCCTTTCATGTCAGTCTAGATGTGCACGCAATGGATTATGTGCAGTAGCTTGCGAGCATGGTACCGACAATTTTGCCTAATTGAACAGTAGGCATAGTTCCTCAAACAATGGGTGCTAGTTGAAGAACGGCCATTATGTTGTGTGTGAATAGAATACGTTTTTATTATTGAGATAACAAATACAAGCATGGACACCTTCCTTACATAGGATAGAAGTAGCCACAGATTTCATCAATATAGGACAAAGGACAAGATACTAAAGAGAGCAAAAAATAAATAAATAAAACAAATATATTACCACACCCCTCAAGCTGGAGTAAGGATATCATGCATGCCCAGCTTATACACCATAGAAATGAATCTTGTGTTTGGCTGTGATTTTGTAAAGATGTCAGCAAGCTGATACAGTCTTGATGTATGGAGTAGCTATGTGCCTGAATAAAATACACTCTGACGAAGTGAAAGTCTACCTCAATATGTTAGGTGCGCTCATGACATGTCGAATTACTTGCAAATTTGCAATGAAGGTAGTTGTTTTATTATCACAGTACATAGGATTTGGAGATGAATCATAGACACCAAACTCCTCTTATAGTTATTGCACCCACATCAGCTCACAAGTGGTATGTACCATGGCATGATACTCAGCTTCAGCACTGGATCTAGCCAAAACAGCTTGCTTTTTATTCTCTAAGTGACAAGGTTACCACCTACAAAGGTGTAGTAATTGCAATGAAAGTAGTTGTTTTATTATCACAGTACATAAGAATCGGGGATGAATCATAGACTCCAAACTCCTTTCATAGTTATTGAACCCACATCAGCTCACAAGTGGTATGTACCATGGCACGATACTCAGCTTCAGCACTGGATCTAGCCAAAACAGCTTGCTTCTTATTCTCCAAGTGACAAGGTTACCACCTACAAAGGTGTAGTAACCAGAAGTAGATTTAAGATTAGCCCTGCTGCCAGGATAGTCTTCTAAGTCAGAGAAACCAGAAATCTTGCTGTGCCCATTGTTCCTATATAGAAGACCCTTTCCAGGTGAGCTTTTTAAGTATTTGAGAATGTGGCACACACCATCCCAACGACATTGTCAAGGTTTATCAAGATACCTACTGACAAGTCCAACAGCTGAAGTGATATTTGCTCGTGTAACCGTTAGATACATAACTTTTCCCACAAGTCTTCTATATTTCTTGATGTCAAGGTAAGAAGGAGAAAAATCATCATCGCAATTAGTATTTAAATCTAAAGTTGTACTGACTGGCTTGGCACCCAACATGCCAGTCTTGTGTAGAAGATCAAGTGCATACTTGTGTTGAGATAGACATACTCCGGAAGAAAAATGTGATACTTCAATTCCCAAAAAATAGTGTAGTTTTCCTAGATCTTTAGTAATTAAGTGTTTTCGTAAATGTTCCTTGGTATCCTAAATACCCTGATGGTCACTCCCAGAAAGGATGATATCATCCACATATACGATCAAAATAACAAGTCCAACAGTGGTTTTTTAAACAAAAATAAAGTGATCAGAATGCGAGCGTCGAAAGTCAAATATAGCAATTAGCAAGAATCGAACTTAATTTATCAAACCGCGCTCGTGGGCTCTGTTTTAGTCCATAAATGACATTCTTAAGGCGGCATACTTTAGAACACACCCCCTGAGCAACAAATCTAGGAGGTTGCTCCATATACACTTCCTCATGCATATCACCATACAAAAAAGCATTTTTAACATCCAGCTGAAATAAAGGCCAGCTTTTATTGACAGTAACAAAAAATAAGGATCTGAATGGAGTTGTTTCTTGCAAAAGGCGAGAAAGTCTCAAAATAATTCACGCCATAAGTTTGAGTGTAGCCCTTAGCAACTAGACGAGCTTTAGGGCCAGTTTAGTAGGGTGTAGTCGAATGACAAAGTGCGTGTTTGATGTACATTTTTACATTGTGAACTCACTAAACTACACCCCCACTACACCCAACCAAATCAGCCCTTAAGGACTTCAACTGTGCCATCGGGTTGATACTTCACAGTGAAGATCCAAGGGCAACCTATAGGTGAAACATGTGCAGGAGCATCTACTAGGTCCCAAGTTTGTTGTGTATGTAGAGCCTCCATTTCTACTTCCATGGCACGATGCCAGGCAGGATTTTGAGGGCCTTAATCGCAGTTTTAGGAACATAGATAGTTGAAAGAGAAGCAATAAAGATTGCAAAACTTGAACCAAGATAAGCATTAGAACAAAAATTTCCGATATGATGAAAAGTACGAGTACACCCTCTTTCTTATGCTAATTGGAGTATCCAAGTCAGAGAATACCTGAGGATTCAGAGAATATCCAAGTCTTGTGGCGTATTTGATATACTTTGAGAGGTACCTAAGAACAACAGCCAAAGTGACTGGCAGAACTTCAATTTTTTTGGTGAGGTCAGTAAATAAGGTAGAATTTCCTGGTATATGAGCAGGCACCAAAATCAATTACTCATTTAGTTTTACCATATGAATCAGAGGAAGCAAGGAAAGAACATCCTTTTGGATGCATATTAGTAATCGAAGGAGGGAGGCAAACATGAAGAAGCTTCTCAAACTCAGATCTAATCCTCTCAGCAGAAGACTGAGTAGAACCAAAAGCGGTCGGTGAAGTAGAATCAGCACTCTTTGTAGTAACCTCATTGGCCCATGTCGAGCCTACATGCCCGGCCACTAGTGATCTTCAGTGTGGTTAGTGCGATCACCGAAGTTATAGTATCTCTGACCAGGAGGAGGTTGTCCACGACCATGAACGAAGGGAGGCAGACCTCGTCTAGGATCCCCAAAAGAATGACCACGTCCACGACCACGACCGCAGTTGGAGTCACCTAATTGAACAGCCAAAGCAACAGCCTATGAGGGCTTAGAAGGCAAAGAGGAGACATGGTAGATGTTGGATCTGGTTACGAACATTATACAAAGTGGGAAAGGGATCACTGGATAAGATCTGATCAACAAAGCCAGAGAAGGAAGACGGCAAACCAGCAAGAAATTGGACCAATTGAAGCCCATTGCACTGATGTTGAACTTATGTGATATCAACAAAGAGGATGATAATCCTCAAGCAAATCCCACAGTTCACCACATTGGTTGTAGTAGTCCTTGACAGAATCATCAATGGAGCATTCCTTTTTGCCAGGTTTTTGAAGATCTCGAACACCTTCATGGGTTTGCGCTGGTGAGAATAGACATGTGAGACTTGTTCCCACATTGCTTTAGCAGTCCCCGAGACGAAGAAGAGACTGATTGATTTTTGATTCAGCATTAGTCATCATCCAAGCCATTACACTAGAGTCTTCTTTAACCCATAGATTATAAGCATGTTTGGCTTTATCATCAACAGTGGCAATAGGTGCAGGTGGAGCATCAGTAGTGAGGTGTGAATGACGCCCATGGGCTTTAACGTATAACTCAACGAAGGCAGACAAAGTATGATCATTGGAGCCATCCAACTTGGTAGTTGTGGCGCACAGTGTGCAGAAGGGATTTGTCGATGCTATGAGAATAATCAAAAAAGACGCACACATATGCCTGGATAGTCACGCTTAGTACAAGCAGCAGTAGGAAGACTAGCAGGCATGCAACAATAGCACCAAAACCCAACATATGGCTAGCAGGCCAGATCCAAGGATCTACGTCATTGTAGTATCAGTGCAACATGTGGCGTAGATGATATGACGGAGGATCTAGCCCCCGAAAGAGATACAGACCAGAGACGCAAGAGAGAGAGAGAGAGAGTTTTAAACAAAAGACAGAGTGCCGACATGAGTCAACTGGAGAGGAGGTAGTGAAGGCGAAAACAGTGGGTAGATAGGAGGGAGAAAGGAGAGGCGGTTAGGTGGCAGGAAAAATGGTTGAGAGAGGGAGAGACGAGGCTGGGTGGAAGGGAGAGAGAGGGGCGGCGGGGGCGGAAGGGAGAGAGAGGGATGGCGGGGGTGGTAGGGAGAGAGGGGGGCTTGGTTAGTAAGAACAGGGGCTAGCGGCGACCATCAGGTGTAGCGGCATGGGCACAGAGCGGGAGGGGTAGGGATGTAGGGGCAGGAGAGGGTAGGGTAGAGGGGGCAGGTGGGTTGGCAGCGAAGCGGGGCAGACGGGCGGGAGTAGAGGCCAGGGGCAGGTAGGTCAAGCGGGCGAGGGGCATAGAGGGGAGAATGAGGGTCGGTGAAACTTGTCAGATATCATGTAAAGAAGAATTATCCTTAATTTGTGTTTAAAACAAATGCAATACCCTCACTATTATAGGACAAGAGAGGAGAGAAATAACATATCTAAGATATATAAGATAAAACTAAAGAGAGAGAAATAACAAGAGACAACATAAAACAAACATGTTAACGGGAAGGATTATTCATAGAACTGGATTTAGGACGAATTAATGGTGGAAGAAGGCTATCATGGACCTAGACCTAGGATACTAGTTTTGATCTCTAATAGAAATTGATGGGGAACTAATTCCGAACTACCTAAATTCAAAAATCAAGTAACACCAATACAAAGAAGCACAGACACGTTTCTAGACACGGACACTGACACGGACACGGATATGGGGCAGGGCAAATTTCTAAAATGTAGGATACGGACACATCATTGGATGAGGGGATTTTTTTAGTATGTGTGAAATGTGGTGCCGCAATGCAACGTGCAATGCAGCGTTAAGAGAGGCCATAGGCCTTCTCGCTTTTTATTAATAAGAGAAACTGGATAATTTACATAGAGGTCCAGCAGGATATAGAAATTACAAAATAGAAAAATATGAAATATATTAACACTTCCCCTCAAGCTGGAGTGTACACATCGTGTAGACCCAGCTTGTTGCAAAAATTCTTGAAAGTTGCTGGACTCAATGGCTTCGTAAGAACATCTACAAGTTGATCTTCAGACTTGACATGTGGAGTCACAACAGTTCCATTCTTGATCTGGTCTCTGATAAAGTGGCAGTCAACTTCAATGTGCTTAGTACGTTCATGGAAGACTGGATTCTTAGCAATGTATATGGCCGCTTGATTGTCACATCTGAGTTCTATAGGAGACAAAACAGGAATCTTTAATTTAGAAAGTACAGATTGAACCCACTGCAACTCACAACATGCATGTGCCATTGCTCTATACTCAGCTTCCGTGCTAGATCTTGCCACAACATTTTGCTTTTTGCTTTTCCAGGTAATAAGATGATTCCCCAGAAATGTGCAATATCCAGACGAAGACCTCCTGTCATTCAGATTACCAACCCAATTTTCATCTGCATAACCAGTAAGAGATAGTGTGGATACAGGAATCTTCGGCCTATAATAGGTGATTCAATTACCAGGTGCACCTTTCAGATATCTCAGAATACGACAGACAGATGTCCAATGAGACTATTTTGGAGAGCTCATATGCTGACTCACCACTCCTACAGAAAAAGAAATGTCAGGATGTGTGACTGTCAAATATATCAATTTTCCCACAATTTTCATGTAATATCCTAGATCAGGATAATCAGCATCATCAGTCATCTCCTTCACATGATAGTCCATAGGAGTAGACACAGGCTTGGACTCACTCATACCAGTTTCCTGAAGTAAATCCAGCACATTTTTTCTCTGAGACAAATTGGTACCTGCATGAGATCTAAGTACTTCAATGCCCAGAAAATATCTCAGTTTTCCCTGATCCTTCGTGTGAAAGTGCCCCTGCAAGTCCACTTTCACACGAGATATGCATGTGGAATCACTACCAGTGATAACAATATCATCAACATACACAGCAATAATAATAGATCCACCAGAAGAAGTAGAATAAAATAAAGAGTGATCAGTAACAGAATGAGAAAACCCCATCTTTAGCACAACATCACTGAACTTGTCAAACCAAGCTCTAGGAGATTATTTCAATTGATAGATGACTTTCTTCAACCTACACACCTTCTGACACTCCCCCTGAGCAACAAAACCAGGTGGTTGCTCCATGTATACCTCCTCTTGTAGATCACCATGAAGGAAGGCATTCTTTACATCGAGCTGAAATAGAGGCCAGTCAAATGTAGTAGCCAACGAAATAAGGATACGCACAGAATTCAGACGAGCCACTGGAGAGAAGGTCTCAAAGAAATCAACCCCATATGTCTGAGTGTACCCCTTTGCAGCCAATCTAGCTTTCAATCTCTCCACAGAACCATCTAGATTATGTTATACTGTAAATACCCATCTGCATCCCACAACATTTTTATCCGAAGGTAAGTCAACAAGTTCCCAGGTGTTGTTCTGTAACAGAGCAGACATCTCAACATGCATAGCATGTTTCCAGCCAATATCCTTCATAGCATCAAGATGATTTCTTGGAATGACCACAGAATCAATCCCAAGAGCAAAAGAGCGAGCATGCTGAGATAACTTGGACAAACAACATACATTTGTAATAGGATGTTGAATAGCACAGGAACGGGTACCTTTACGAACAGCAATGGGAACATCAAGGTCAGATGGTTCTTCAGGAATCCCTTGAGTAGAGGAAGATGGTAAGGGCTCAGAGACTAGAGTCGCTACCTCCTCTGGATCTTGTTTGCCTCGTCTGATATAAACATGTGAATATTGTTGAATTTGAGGACCATCTGCTAGCTGCTCTTCCTGAATGATAGTATAGTCAGGAATGATAGGTGGCACACTCTCACTCTGATGTGGTGGTGACACTCTCTCACTAGCATCTGATGGTGGCACTCTCTCACACAATTGCTCCCCCTTACTGGGAGCACTAGAGAAATATGGAGTGGATTCATGAAAAGTCACATCTTTAGACACAAACATATGACGAAGACTTGGACAATAACACTTATACCCTTTTCTAGTGTTGGAGTACCCAAGAAAGAGAGTCCTAATTGACCTAGGAGATAACTTATCAGCCTTAGGATCAAAATTGTGGACAAAATGAACTGTGTCCAGGAAGTGTCTGGGCAGTGTCAAGCTGTGTCCGGTGTGCAAAGAAAGTCCAAAATGAACTGCACACATCCCAGTCGTGTCCAAAACGTTTTGGGCCGTGTCCGGGAAGTGTTTGTGTCCAAAAAATGTCCGACACGGACACAGGGGCTATCTAGAAGTGTCTGTGCTTCCTAGCACCAATATAACATAGGGTTTTATTTATAATAAATCAACTAAAAACCTAACGACGTAATATTTGTGACTAATTTCCTACTAATAACCTAAACAGATTACAAAATTAAAATAAAGCACCAAAACTTGGAGCTAACAGTCAAGTTCCTAAAAAACAATTAAACGAAAAACTCCTAAAATTTTGGTTAGAAAGAGTGGTTAATTAGTTAGTAAAGTTTTTTATTCTATTTGTATATGGGCCCAAGTGCGTCTTGGCCCATTAGCATTTAGTCTAAAGTTTGTACACTTCCCCCTTCTCTTATATATAGGAGGGGGTTCCTCTTATCAAATTCATTGAGAGCCTTCTTTCACTTTACAACATGGTATCAAACCAGTGATCCAAACCTAACCCTAGAGGAGACAGAAACTTTTCTTCAGCCTGCCAGTGGCAACCGTCCTTCTTGGCTAGGCCACACGTCGGGCATCTATCCAGCCACTGTGATGTGTTGTTGTCTTTCCCAGCCCACTTCCTCCGTTTCCACCTTCTCTGCCTTGCAATCGGCCACAATCTGTCATAAAATGCCGTTGCAATCAGTTGTTGTATTCGCTGACCCGTCACCTCCTCTCTTTGATATTTCCCACAATCACTTGTCGTCCTAACACTGCTATCATCTAATACAATCGCACGCAGCCTCTCACCTACAGCCTAGGAAGCACGAACACGGATATAGACACCGACACGGCGATTTCCAAAAATATAGGACACGGACACGGCGTTCGACAGGTTGTGTGTGTGCGGGTGTGTGTGTGTGCGTGTGTGCGTGAACACGGCGTTCGACATGACATATATACATCTGTCTGTGTGAGTGTGAGTGTGTGTGTGTGTGTGCGTGTGTGCATATTATGATATATAATATGATATATGTGTAAACACACAAAATGATCTAAATAGATATCTACAGGGGAAATCACCATGAAATCCAACAAGCAGTCAAAATATAACATTATATCCACAAGTCACAATATAGATTAACTCACAACATATATTAAGATGCTTGATTAATAAATTGTTGCAGTAAAAATATATGGAATTGCAGAAGTTAAAAGCAGTAGAACTTTGGGGACAGTAGTTTTGGTGGAAATAATGCTTAACAACATGTACTATCAAGAGGAAAAAGGAGAGGAGGTGAGGAAATATGTTGTTGGGATTGGAGCAGGAGATGCAAAATGAAGGTGTCTTGGAGGTGAGAGGGAAGACAGGGAAGGGGAATACATTGGAGAGCTACTTAAGATGGAGGGGCAAGAGAATAGGAGGGGTGATGTAGATGTAGAGAAGCAAGAAAAAGAATGAGCATAGGGGGACAATAGTCTACTATGTTTACCTAGAACAAGAAGAAGATTAGATGGAGTGACAAGAGAAGGTAGAAGACACATAGAACCAAGATGAAATAAGAGAAGGGGATGGGAGTAGTGTTACGACTGCTTCCACATTTGAAGGAAAAAGAGGAGGGGCAGGAATGAGAAGAAAAGCAAGAGGGGATAACGAAAAGTAGATAATGGAGAAGTAGGCATGAAGCAAGAAAAAGAGGTGAAGGAGCATTTTTGCAGCTACTGCAGCTTTAGAGTAGGAAAAAGAAGAGGGGGACAAAAAGAAGCAAGAAGAGGGGGGAAAGCAAAAGAGGAAGATTTACATGATACCAAAAGAGAAAGTGATGAATCCAACTGCTTTCCTCCTCGTGGTTGATGTGACAGTCCTGGAATGATGCGCAGTTTGTGGAGATGATATTGTTGATGGTGGTTGTGATTGTAGCTAAAGAAGGTCGTTGATGGCTTCCATGTAGCAGCTGAAGCTTAACTAACTAATGTTAGTAGGGCAAGGAGTAGTGGGGGATAGGAGGTACAGATTTGGAGAATGTCTGGGTTTTCTTCAAGCACTTAGGTTTAAGTGGGTTGGAATGGTGTGCCTTGGATGTGTCTAAGGAGGGTCCAAGTTGTGTCCGACACTTCAATAAAAAAAATTCAAAGTGGACATGCTGGGGGCGTGTCCAAGGTGTGTCCATTTTGGACACGCGTTGGACACTGACACAATAGCCTTTGGGAAGTGTATGTACTTCCTAGCCGACAGTCGTCAACCCCCTATACAGCTCATATTATTGTGCGAAAAAAGCCTGACTTTCCTCATGCTCAGGCTATTGTATTTTTGTGAGTGGAAACCTTGTCACTCGGCGAAGCAAAAAGCAGACTGTTGTCGCCAGATCCAGTGCAGAGGCTGAATACCGAGCAATGGCTCATACTGCTTGTGAACTGTTATGGGTTCAGAGTCTCCTTCAGGAGTTTGACATATCTTATTCTAGCCCTATTCGTATGTTTTGTGACAACAAGGCCTCCATTTTATTTGCGAGCAACCCCACATTTCACGAGAGGACGAAACATATTGAGGTCGACTGTCACTTTATTCGAGAAGCAGTTCTCACTGGTAGAATATACACGCCATATCTCAGTACCGACAAGCAAGTTGCAAACATCTTCACAAAGATACTTCCCAAAGCTCGCCTTCTAACTCTGGTTGACAAGCTGGGCATGTTCGACATATATGCTCTAGCTTGAGGGGGAGTATAGAGATATGTTGTTTTCTGTTATGTTTTGTTGAGTGTCATGTGCATAGCATGTGCCTCACTTATGCTGTTTACTTTTGTAGTTTAGTTCCATATTGCTCACCTTTGCTTTAGTCTCAATTCTCTTATGTTATATAAGAGACTGCATTGTACATTGTTTTACTCACTCAATAAACAAGCCTTAGTTTATCTATAGGCCCATATACAAATAGACCAAACAACTTAATTAACTAAATTAACCAGGCTCTCTAACACTACCCCTTAAGTTGAAACTTGGGAGAATCCCAAATCAGCTTGCAAACAAAGAGACAGACTAAAAAAACAAAGAAGCAGATAACCCATACAAGAATATTTCTCCCCCTCTAGTTTACAATAAAACACTCATCACTCAAATACTCCCCCTCAAATAGATTACCTAAAGCAGGTATGCAAGCAGGTCGAATCTGAAGCATGTCGCAAGTCACAGGTGCAAATCGCAAACAAGTAGCAGAAGCTTCTCAATCTAAAGGATGTGGCATCAGGAGTAGTAGTAAATAGCAACAAGAAGGTGTCAGACTCTTCATCACACTCGCTATCATCGCCGTCTGTAGAGTGCTGGATCGCAGTCCTAGAGAGTGCTAGGTCACTTTCTTTTAGAGTGCTAGGTCACAATCCCAGAGACTGCTGGGTCGCAGTCTCAGAGAGTGTTGGGTTGCAGTCCTAAAGGGTGTTGTGTTATAGTCCCAAAGAGTGCTAGTACACAACAATAGTAGTCAACACGCTTACAAAGCACAAACATGTCAACTTGCAAACAAAGCACACAAAAAAAATGTAGAAAGTAGAAACGAAGTAGCCCGATAGAAGACCATCAACTTAAATAAGCAAGCAACAGACATGAAGCTTCAAATAGTAAACTCTCCAAGAAGCATAAAGCAATAAAAACTTTCAGATGCAAATATTAATAGAAGTCCACAAGCTCTTCAAGAAGTGCACAAAGATGCACAAATATATATAGAGCAGCAAGAAGATCCTGATAGTTAGAAGAAAAATTTAATTTCCATATGAACTGGAATTTATCTAAAATTTGTCCATATTAATGTATATATGTATGTATAATCTTATATACAGATAGATGTGTATCTTTATGTGTATGGTAAACACAATATGAAGTAGAAACCTGAATGTATGTTTCTTGTACATATATATGAGTTCGTATTACTCATTTAACCAACTTAATATTAGACTATAATTTGACTTGTAATATCTGATTCAGCATAGAATTTGCATATTGTTCTTTTCAACAGATTTGTTTGTAATTGTGATTGGGTCTCAGCTCTATGTTAGATTTTCTCAGTAATAAGGCATAAACATCAGCTGTATATTCAACATTTGCACTCTGAATAGGCTATTTCAGCAGCAGCAGGTGCAGTGATGTGTCCAGGAAGTGTCTGGGCAGTGTCAAGCTGTGTCCGGCGTGCAAAGAAAGTCCAAAATGAACTGGACACATCCCAGTCGTGTCCAAAACGTTTTGGGCCGTGTCCGGGAAGTGTCTGTGTCCAAAAAATGTCCGACACGGACACGGGGGCTGTCTAGAAGTGTCCATGCTTCCTAGCACCAATATAACATAGGGTTTTATTTATAATAAATCAACTAAAAACCTAGCGACGTGATATTTGTGACTAATTGCCTACTAATAACCTACACAGATTACAAACTTAAAATAAAGCACCAAAACTTGGAGCTAACAGTCAAGTTCCTAAAATAACAATTAAACGACAAACTCCTAAAATTTTGGTTAGAGAGAGTGGTTAATTTAGTTAGTAAAGTTTTTTATTCTATTTGTATATGGGCCCAAGTGCGTCTTGGCCCATTAGCGTTTAGTCTAAAGTTTGTACACTTCCCCCTTCTCTTATATATAGGAGGGGGTTCCTCTTATCAAATTCATTGAGAGCCTTCTTTCACTTTACAACATGGTATCAAAGCAGTGATCCAACCCTAACCCTAGAGGAGACAGAAACTTTTCTTCAGCCTGCCAGTGGCAACCGTCCTTCTTGGCTAGGCCACACGTCGGGCATCTATCCAGCCACTGTGATGTGTTGTTGTCTTTCCCAACCCACTTCCTCCGTTTCCACCTTCTCTGCCTTGCAATCGGCCACAATCTGTCATAAAATGCCGTTGCAATCAGTTGTTGTATTCGCTGACCCGTCACCTCCTCTCTTTGATATTTCCCACAATCACTTGTCGTCCTAACACTGCTATCATCTAATACAATCGCACGCAGCCTCTCACCTACAGCCTAGGAAGCACGAACACGGATATAGACACCGACACGGCGATTTCCAAAAATATAGGACACGGACACGGCGTTCGACAGTGTGTGTGTGCGTGCGTGTGTGTGTGCGTGTGTGCGTGAACACGGCGTTCGACATGACATATATACATCTGTCTGTGTGAGTGTGCGTGCGTGTGTGTGTGTGCGTGTGTGCATATTATGATATATAATATGATATATGTGTAAACACACAAAATGATCTAAATAGATATCTACAGGGGAAATCACCATGAAATCCAACAAGCAGTCAAAATATAACATTATATCCACAAGTCACAATATAGATTAACTCACAACATATATTAAGATGCTTGATTAATAAATTGTTGCTAGTAAAAATATATGGAATTGCAGAAGTTAAAAGCAGTAGAACTTTGGGGATAGTAGTTTTGGTAGAAATAATGGTTAACAACATGTACTATCAAGAGGAAAAAGGAGAGGAGGTAAGGAAATATGTTGTTGGGATTGGAGTAGGAGATGCAAAATGAAGGTATCTTGGAGGTGAGAGGGAAGACAGGGAAGGGGAATACATTGGAGAGCTACTTAAGATGGAGGGGCAAGAGAATAGGAGGGGTGATGTAGATGTAGAGAAGCAAGAAAAAGAATGAGCATAGGGGGACAATAGTCTACTATGTTTACCTAGAACAAGAAGAAGATTAGATGGAGTGACAAGAGAAGGTAGAAGAAGACACATAGAACCAAGATGAAATAAGAGAAGGGGATGGGAGTAGTGTTACGACTGCTTCCACATTTGAAGGAAAAAGACAAGGGCCAGGAATGAGAAGAAAAGCAAGAGGGGATAACGAAAAGTAGATAATGGAGAAGTAGGCATGAAGCAAGAAAAAGAGGTGAAGGAGCATTTTTGCAGCTACTGCAGCTTTAGAGTAGGAAAAAGAAGAGGGGGACAAAAAGAAGCAAGAAGAGGGGGGAAAGCAAAAGAGGAAGATTTACATGATACCCAAAGAGAAAGTGATGAATCCAACTGCTTTCCTCCTCGTGGTTGATGTGATAGTCCTTGAATGATGCGCAGTTTGTGGAGATGATATTGTTGATGGTGGTTGTGATTGTAGCTAAAGAAGGGCGTTGATGGCTTCCATGTAGCAGCTGAAGCTTAACTAACTAATGTTAGTAGGGCAAGGAGTAGTGGGGGATAGGAGGTAGAGATTTGGAGAATGTCTAGGTTTTCTTCAAGCACTTAGGTTTAAGTGGGTTGGAATGGTGTAACTTAGATGTGTCTAAGGAGTGTCCAAGCTGTGTCTCACACTTCAATAAAAAAAATTCAAAGTGGACATGCCGGGGGAGTGTCCAAGGTGTGTCCATGTTGGACATGCGTTGGACACTGACACAATAGCCTTTGGGAAGTGTATGTACTTCCTAGCCTACAGTCGTCAACCCCCTATACCGCTCATATTATTGTGCGAAAAAAGCCTGACTTTCCTCATGCTCAGGCTATTGTATTTTTGTGGGTGGAAACCTTGTCACCCGGCGAAGCAAAAAGTAGACTATTGTCGCCAGATCCAGTGCAGAGGCTAAATACCGAGCAATGGCTCATACTGCTTGTGAACTGTTATGGGTTCAGAGTCTCCTTCAGGAGTTTGACATATCTTATTCTAGCCCTATTTGTATGTTTTGTGACAACAAGGCCTCCATTTTATTTGCGAGCAACCCCACATTTCACGAGAGGACGAAACATTTCGAGGTCGACTGTCATTTTATTCGAGAAGCAGTTCTCACTGGTAGAATATACACGCCATATCTCAGTACCGACAAGCAAGTTGCAATCATCTTCACAAAGATACTTCCCAAAGCTCGCTTTCTAACTCTGGTTGACAAACTGGGCATGTTCGACATATATGCTCTAGCTTGAGGGGGAGTATAGAGAGATGTTGTTTTCTGTTATGTTTTGTTGAGTGTCATGTGCATAGCATGTGCCTCACTTATGTTGTTTACTTTTGTAGTTTAGTTCCATATTGCTCACCTCTACTTTAGTCTCTATTCTCGTATGTTATATAAGAGACCGCATTGTACAATGTTTTACTCAATCAATAAACAAGCCTTGGTTTATCTATAGGCCCATATACAAATAGACCAAACAACTTAATTAACTAAATTAACCAGGCTCTCTAACACTACCCCTTAAGTTGAAACTTGGGAGAATTCCAAGTCAGCTTGCAAACAAAGAGACAGAATAAAAAAACAAAGAAGCAGATAACCCATACAAGAATATTTCTCCCCCTCTAGTTTACAATAAAACACTCATCACTCAAATACTCCCCCTCAAATAGATTACCTAAAGCAGGTATGCAAGCAGGTCGAATCTGAAGCATGTCGCAAGTCACAGGTGCAAATCGCAAACAAGTAGCAGAAGCTTCTCAATCTAAAGGATGTGGCATCAGGAGTAGTAGTAAATAGCAACAAGAAGGTGTCAGACTCTTCATTACACTCGCTATCATCGCCGTCTGTAGAGTGCTGGATCACAGTCCTAGAGAGTGCTCGGTCACCTTCTTTTAGAGTGCTAGGTCACAATCCCAAAGAGTGCTGGGTCGCAGTCTCAAAGAGTGTTGGGTTGCAGTCTTAGAGAGTGTTGTGTTATAGTCCCAAAGAGTGCTAGTACACAACAATAGTAGTCAACACGCTTACAAAGCACAAACATGTCACTTGCAAATAAAGCACACAAACAAAATGTAGAAAGTAGAAACGACGTAGCCCGATAGAAGACCATCAACTTAAATAAGCAAGCAACAGACATGAAGCTTCAAATAGTAAACTCTCCAAGAAGCATATAGCAATAAAGACTTTCAGATGCAAATATTAATAGAAGTCCACGAGCTCTTCAAGAAGTGCACAAAGATGCACCAATATATATAGAGCAGCAAGAAGATCTTGATAGTTAGAAGAAAATTTTAATTTCCATATGAACTGGAATTTATCTAAAATTTGTCCATATTAATGTACATATGTATGTATAATCTTATATAAAGATAGATGTGTATCTTTATGTGTATGGTAAACACAATATGAAGTAGAAACCTGAATGTATGTTTCTTGTAAATATATATGAGTTCGTATTACTCATTTAACCAACTTAATATTAGACTATAATTTGACTTGTAATATCTAATTCAGCTTAGAATTTGCATATTGTTCTTTTCAACAGATTTGTTTGTAATTGTGATTGGGTCTCAGCTCTATGTTAGATTTTCTCAGTAATACGGCATAAACATCAGCTGTATATTCAACATTTGCACTCTGAACAGGCTATTTCAGCAGCAGCAGCTGCAGTGATGTGTCCAGGAAGTGTCTGGGCAGTGTCAAGCTGTGTCCGGCGTGCAAAGAAAGTCCAAAATGAACTGGACACATCCCAGTCGTGTCCAAAACGTTTTGGGTCGTGTCCGGGAAGTGTCCGTGTCCAAAAAATGTCCGACACGGACACGGGGGCTGTCTAGAAGTGTCCATGCTTCCTAGCACCAATATAACATAGGGTTTTATTTATAATAAATCAACTAAAAACCTAACGACGTGGTATTTGTGACTAATTGCCTACTAATAACCTAAACAGATTACAAACTTAAAATAAAGCACCAAAACTTGGAGCTAACAGTCAAGTTCCTAAAATAACAATTAAACGACAAACTCCTAAAATTTTGGTTAGAAAGAGTGGTTAATTTAGTTAGTAAAGTTTTTTATTCTATTTGTATATGGGCCCAAGTGTGTCTTGGCCCATTAGCGTTTAGTCTAAAGTTTGTACACTTCCCCCTTCTCTTATATATAGGAGGGGGTTCCTCTTATCAAATTTATTGAGAGCCTTCTTTCACTTTACAACATGGTATCAAAGCAGTGATCCAACCCTAACCCTAGAGGAGACAGAAACTTTTATTCAGCCTGCCAGTGGCAACCGTCCTTCTTGGCTAGGCCACATGTCGGGCATCTATCCAGCCACTGTGATGTGTTGTTGTCTTTCCCAGCCCACTTCCTCCGTTTCCACCTTCTCTGCCTTGCAATCGGCCACAATCTGTCATAAAATGCCTTTGCAATCAGTTGTTGTATTCGCTGACCCGTCACCTCCTCTCTTTGATATTTCCCACAATCACTTGTCGTCCTAACACTGCTATCATCTAATACAATCGCACGCAGCCTCTCACCTACAGCCTAGGAAGCACGAACACGGATATAGACACCGACACGGCGATTTCCAAAAATATAGGACATGGACACGGCGTTCGACAGTGTGTGTGTGTGTGTGTGCATGTGTGTGTGTGTGCGTGTGTGCGTGAACACGGCGTTCGACATGACATATATACATCTGTCTGTGCGAGTGTGCGTGTGTGTGTGTCTGTGTGTGCGTGTGTGCATATTATGATATATAATATGATATATGTGTAAACACACAAAATGATCTAAATAGATATCTGCAGGGGAAATCACCATGAAATCCAACAAGCAGTCAAAATATAACATTATATCCACAAGTCACAATATAGATTAACTCACAACATATATTAAGATGCTTGATTAATAAATTGTTGCTAGTAAAAATACATGGAATTGCATAAGTTAAAAGCAGTAGAACTTTGGGGATAGTAGTTTTGGTGGAAATAATGGTTAACAACATGTACTATCAAGAGGAAAAAGGAGAGGAGGTGAGGAAATATGTTGTTGGGATTGGAGCAGGAGATGCAAAATGAAGGTGTCTTGAAGGTGAGAGGGAAGACAGGGAAGGGGAATACATTGGAGAGCTACTTAAGATGGAGGGGCAAGAGAATAGGAGGGGTGATGTAGATGTAGAGAAGCAAGAAAAAGAATGAGCATAGGGGGACAATAGTCTACTATGTTTACCTAGAACAAGAAGAAGATTAGATGGAGTGACAAGAGAAGGTAGAAGAAGACACATAGAACCAAGATGAAATAAGAGAAGGGGATGGGAGTAGTGTTACGACTGCTTCCACATTTGAAGGAAAAAGAGGAGGGGCAGGAATGAGAAGAAAAGCAAGAGGGGATAACGAAAAGTAGATAATGGAGAAGTAGGCATGAAGCAAGAAAAAGAGGTGAAGGAGCATTTTTGCAGCTACTGCAGCTTTAGAGTAGGAAAAAGAAGAGGGGGACAAAAAGAAGCAAGAAGAGGGGGGAAAGCAAAAGAGGAAGATTTACATGATACCCAAAGAGAAAGTGATGAATCCTGTAGATAGGAGAAATGTTGTTTATTGGATAATCTAAACTGATTACATAGGAGTCTCTTATATAGCAAACATAACAAGAGACTAAACTAAGCGCTACCCATATGGGACTAAACAACATAAGAAAAGGAGTAAGTGAGGCACATGCTAAGCACATGATACTCAAAGTAAAGGAACAGAAAAAACACATGAAACTACATATCTCTATACTCCCCCTCAAGCTGGAGCGAAGATATCGACGAAGCCCAGCTTGGAACTCAGATTCGGAAAGCGAGTCTTGGGTAGCACTTTGGTGAAGATATCTGCAAGCTGATGTTCTGTACTGATATATGGAGTGTAGATCTGACCTGAAAGAACTTTTTCCCGTACAAAGTGGCAGTCCACCTCAATGTGCTTGGTTCTTTCATGGAAGGTTGGGTTGCTCGCAATGAAAATGGCCGCCTTATTGTCACAGAACATGGGCATAGGGCTAGGCGGAGATATGTCAAACTCCTTCAGAAGACTATGAACCCATAGCAGCTCGCAAGTAGTATGAGCCATCGCTCTATATTCTGCCTCAGCGCTTGATCTTGCCACAACAGTTTGTTTTTTACTGCGCCAGGTAACTAGATTGCCGCCCACAAATGTGCAGTATCCAGAAGTGGATTTCCTGTCAGACCGACTCCCTGCATAATCTGAATCAGAAAACCCAGATAGGTCACAATGGCCATGTTTCTTATACAGAAGGCCTTTTCCAGGAGCACTTTTAAGATACCGAAGAATATGAATAATAGCATCCCAGTGGCATTGCCTTGGTTTATCAAGATAGCGGGTAACAAATCCCACAGCAGCAGCTAAATCAGCTCTGGTGCCAGTCAGATAAATGAGTTTGCCCACTATTCTTCGGAACTGATGGCGGTCAGCATATGCAGGAGATGAATCACTGTCCCAATCCATATTTGGATCCAGAGGAGTGGTGGTTGGCTAGCATCCCAACATTACTGTTTCTTGTAATAAGTCAAGAACATATTTGCGCTGAGAGAGAGAAACACCTGCAGAGGATCAAGCAACCTCAATTCCCAGAAAATAACGCAATTTGCCCAGGTCTTTTGTAATGAAGTGTTGTGCGAGATATTGCTTGGTTGCGTGTATCCCTGCGGGGTCACTGCCAGATAAGATGATGTCATCAACATACACAATAAGAATAACCAGCCCTGCTGTGGTTTTGCGTATGAAAACAGAGTGATCAGCCTGCGACCGTCGAAATCCAAAGGACATTAAGATTTTGCTAAGTTTGTCGAACCATGCACGTGGACTTTGTTTTAACCCATAAATCGTCTTGCGCAGCTTGCAGATTTGAGAAGCAGACTCCCCCTGAGCAACAAATCCTGGGGGTTGCTCCATATAGACATCTTCCTGAAGGTCGCCATATAAGAAAGCATTTTTCACATCCAGTTGATAAAGAGGCCAATCTTTATTGACAGCAACAGAAACCAAAATACGAACAGAATTAAGACGGGTGACTGGAGAAAACGTCTCAAAGTAATCAACGCCATAAGTTTGCGTATATCCTTTCGCCACTAATCGAGCTTTCAAGCGTGCAATGGTGTCATCTGGTTCATATTTAACAGTAAAGATCCATCGACAGCCAACTGGATGACAAGAAGAAGGTTTATCAACCAGATCCCAGGTGTGTTGTTCATATAGGGCTTGCATTTCTTGTTCCATGGCATATCTCCAGGCAGGGTGGCGAAGAGCTTCATCAGCAGTTTTAGGAATGTGCACAGCAGATAATGCAGATGTAAAGTATGCAAGACTGTCACTCAGATGATCAGTAGAACAAAAGTGATTAATAGGATGTTGAGTACATCAACGAACCCCTTTACGTAAACTAATAGGAAGATGCAAATCAGAAAATACCTCAGTCTGTGGTGGATCCTCCGCTGACGCAGGATTTGGTTCGGCCGGGGCAGTGAGGGGCTTTGGTCTTCGCTTGTATACCTGTAGAGGTTTCTCTTGTGAAGTAGGAACAGAAGGTATTTCTTCAACCACTGGAAGAGGAGTGCTATTCAAAATATCAGTAGTCAGGCGGTCCCCAGCAGCAGAGTAGAACGGCATGTGTTCAAAGAATATCACATCCGCACTTACAAACTGTTGTTTCTTATCAGGGTCAAAACAGCGATAGCCTTTCTGAGTCCGGGAATATCCCAAAAATACACATTTCACAGACCGGGCATCCAACTTTGTGAGACCAGGGCGAAGGTTTTTAACAAAACATGTACAACCAAAGATGCGAGGCGGCACAAAGAATTAAGGGTTTATCAGGAAATAACAGAGTGTAGGGAACTTTGTTTTGCAAAACAGAAGAAGGCATGCGATTAATAAGATAGCATGTTGTCGAAACTGCATCAGGCCAAAAACAGTGAGGCACCTTGTAATGAAACAGGAGAGTGCGAGCAACCTCAAGAAGATGGCGATTTTTCCGTTCTGCTACACCATTCTGTTGTGGAGTGTATGGGCAAGTGGTTTGGTGGAGTGTGCCATGGGAGATGCAAAACTGAGTCACAGATTGTTGCATAAATTCTAGTGCATTGTCAGTCCGGAAGGTTTTAATAGGTCGATCAAATTGAGTTTTCATTTCAGCAAAAAAGGTACTAATGCAATCTAATACAGTGTTTCGACCTTTGAGTAAAAACAGCCAAGTAAGACGAGAGTAATCATCAATAAAAGTCAGAAAATATTTTACTCCAGAATGACTGGGCACAGAACATGGCCCCCAAATATCCGCATGCACAAGTTCAAAAGGTGCTGAAGAAGAAATAGATTTTTTTGCAGGAAAAACAGATCTTGTATGCTTGCCCATTACACAAGATTCACAAGTAAAGCTATTGCCAGAGATGCCAGGAAAAAGATGTTTTAGTTTCGCCGCAGATGGATGACCAAGCCTAACATGCAGTTGAAGTTCTGTCACCGAGGTAGAGAGCATCGCCTTTGGAGTAGGTGGTCCATCCAGGTAGTACAACCCATCTGGTCCCTCACGGCCCGAACCAATCCTCGTCTTCGTGCGGAGGTCCTTCATAATACTACCAGACGGGTCAAATTTAACAAAGCAGTTTAATTGTTTAACCATTTTGCTGACCGAAAGTAAATTGACAGGAAAGTTTGGGATATATAAAACAGAACGAAGAAATAATTCCTTTGATAGAGGAACAGTTCCAGTGCCACTAACAGTACTTCTTGAACCATTTGCCACAATGACAGAAGAAATAGGAGTATGGTTGGTAAGGTGTGAAAATAAATGACGAGTACTAGTCATATGAGTGGAAGCACCAGAGTCGATGCACCACTTTGTGTTACCGGACGAGGACGAGGCAAGCATGGCTGATGAGTCTGAGGTAGATGGTAGTTGTGCCAGGCGTTCTTGAAACATTCTGTCAAACTCCGAGCGCAACCATTCAGTGTTAGGTGGTGCAGCAGATTGATCCACAGAAGAAGCAGCAGGAGTAGTATCATCAGCCGCTTGGTTGGCCCAAGCAGGTTTACCATGCTTTATCCAACAGCGGTCCTCAGTATGGTTATCACGGCCACACCAGCCGCAGTGGCGTGGATGAGGTGAAGTGCTCCGTCCAGGTGCAGGAGTGCCCCGTCCGCTAGAAGTAGGAGGTCGTCCACTACGGCCTCGACCGCGGCCACGACCACGGCCGTAATCAATAGAGCGAGCAACCAGAGCCGAAGGTGCAGGAGCAGAAGCAGGAGTCAGCGAAGGTAGTCGCTGGACTCTTTTGAGGACATCTCGAACAGTAGGAAGCGGGTCATTGGACAGGATTTGATCAACAACCCCTGAGAAGGAGTCAGGAAGCGCAGCCAGAAACTGCACCAGGCGAAGTTCATTGCGGTGTTGCTGTGCAACTTTAATATCGGCAGTCAACGGATGATACAGCTCGTATTCATTCCATAAAGCAGAGTATTGGTTGTAGAAGTCATCGATCGACAAGTCATTGGAGAACTCCTTCTTGGCGAGTTGTTTGAAAATCTCGAACACCCGCTTGGGATTCTCCTGGTGGGAATAAACATGTGCCAATTGGTCCCACATCGTCTTGGCATCATGCAAGCAGAGTAGAGACTGGCTGATCCTAGGCTCGGTGCTGTTGAGAATTCAGGACATGACGTCGGAGTCATCCTTGGACCACTGAATGTAGTCATGTTTAGTCTTGTCTTCAGCATCAGCAGTAGGGGTAGCCGGGGGATCAGCAGTGAGATGATGGTACCGACCTTGTGCCTTGACATATAGCACAAACGACGCAGACCACAGATGTTAGTTGGATCCCCCTTCAAGTTTGACAGTGGTGACGCACAGAGATCTGGGTGGCTCAGAATATGCCATGGCTGCAGAATGGACCACGCCGTAGAGAAGCAGTAGAACCCCTAGACAGGCAGAGGCAGCAAAAACCCGTAATGGGCAGAAGTAGCAGAGATCTGACAAGTCAGATCAGAAGGACCCAATATGGGCAAATAAGACATAGAAACCTACGCCATCATGAGGAAAAATCAACGTTCCAACATGAGGCGCAGGCAGAAATCCCGAGGAACAAAGTAGACTCTCAACTTAGAAGGCCAGAGGTTTCCCGATCACAAATCCGCAATCTTCTGGACGTAGACGGAGAAAAATTAGAAAGTGCACAGGGTTGTACGTAAGGATTTAGAAGGTGATTGGGAGGGAAATTGTGGGGGAAATGGTGGATATGGTGAGGATGGAAGATATGGAGGAGAGGGTAGTGTGGGGAGGGATGAAGGGAGTGGGTAAAAAAAATGAGAGGTGGTTGTTTGGTGGTGCGGCAGCAGCAGGTTGCCGCTGCTGGCGGCGGCGGCTGGGGGGGGGGGGGGGGGGGAAGATGGGGGTGGCGGCTAGGGATAGGGTTAGGATGGGTGGAGGGAGGAGGAGGTGAGGGAGAGGGGCTGTGGCGGCGGCGGGGGGGCTGTTATGTCATGGGTGGGAAATTAGGGTGGGAGAAATTGAGGGCCTGCTCTTGATACCATGTAGATAGGAGAAATGTTGTTTATTGGATAATCTAAACTGATTACATAGGAGTCTCTTATATAGAAAACATAACAAGAGACTAAACTAAGCGCTACCCATATGGGACTAAACAACATAAGAAAAAAGGAGTAAGTGAGGCACAGGCTAAGCACATGACACTCAAAGTAAAGGAACAGAAAAAACACATGAAACTACATATCTCTATAAATCCAACTGCTTTCCTCCTCGTGGTTGATGTGACAGTCCTTGAATGATGCGCAGTTTGTGGAGATGATATTGTTGATGGTGGTTGTGATTGTAGCTAAAGAAGGGCGTTGATGGCTTCCATGTAGCAGCTGAAGCTTAACTAACTAATGTTAGTAGGGCAAGGAGTAGTGGGGGATAGGAGGTAGATATTTGGAGAATGTCTGGGTTTTCTTCAAGCACTTAGGTTTAAGTGGGTTGGAATGGTGTGCCTTGGATGTGTCTAAGGAGTGTTCAAGCTGTGCTCGACACTTCAATAAAAAAAATTCAAAGTGGACATGCCGGGGGCGTGTCCAAGGTGTGTCCATGTTGGACATGCGTTGGACACTGACACAATAGCCTTTGGGAAGTGTATGTACTTCCTAGCCTACAGTCGTCAACCCCCTATACCGTTCATATTATTGTGTGAAAAAAGCCTGACTTTCCTCATGCTCAGGCTATTGTATTTTTGTGGGTGGAAACCTTGTCACCCGGCGAAGCAAAAAGCAGACTGTTGTCGCCAGATCCAGTGCAGAGGCTGAATACCGAGCAATGGCTCATACTGTTTGTGAACTATTATGGGTTCAAAGTCTCCTTCAGGAGTTTGACATATCTTATTCTAGCCCTATTCGTATGTTTTGTGACAACAAGGCCTCCATTTTATTTGCGAGCAACCCCACATTTCACGAGAGGACGAAACATATCGAGGTCGACTGTCACTTTATTCGAGAAGCAGTTCTCACTGGTAGAATATACATGCCATATCTCAGTACCGACAAGCAAGTTGCAAACATCTTCACAAATATACTTCCCAAAGCTCGCTTTCTAATTCTGGTTGACAAGTTGGGCATGTTCGACATATATGCTCTAGCTTGAGGGGGGGTATAGAGATATGTTGTTTTCTGTTATGTTTTGTTGAGTGTCATGTGCATAGCATGTGCCTCACTTATGTTGTTTACTTTTGTAGTTTAGTTCCATATTGCTCACCTCTGCTTTAGTCTTTATTCTCTTATGTTATATAAGAGACTGCATTGTACATTGTTTTACTCACTCAATAAACAAGCCTTGGTTTATCTATAGGCCCATATACAAATAGACCAAACAACTTAATTAACTAAATTAACCAAGCTCTCTAACACTACCCCTTAAGTTGAAACTTGGGAGAATCCCAAGTCATCTTGCAAACAAAGAGACAGAATAAAAAAACAAAGAAGCAGATAACCCATACAAGAATATTTCTCCCCCTCTAGTTTACAATAAAACACTCATCACTCAAATACTCCCCCTCAAATAGATTACCTAAAGCAGGTATGGAAGCAGGTCGAATCTGAAGCATGTCGCAAGTCACAGGTGCAAATCGCAAACAAGTAGCAGAAGATTCTCAATCTAAAGGATGTGGCATCAGGAGTAGTAGTAAATAGCAACAAGAAGGTGTCAGACTCTTCATCACACTCGCTATCATCGCCGTCTGTAGAGTGCTGGATCACAGTCCTAGAGAGTGCTAGGTCACCTTCTTTTAGAGTGCTAGGTCACAATCCCAGAGAGTGCTGGGTCGCAGTCTCAGAGAGTGTTGGGTTGCAGTCCTAGAGAGTGTTGTGTTATAGTCCCAAAGAGTGCTAGTACACAACAATAGTAGTCAACACGCTTACAAAGCACAAACATGTCAACTTGCAAATAAAGCACACAAACAAAATGTAGAAAGTAGAAACGACGTAGCCCGATAGAAGACCATCAACTTAAATAAGCAAGCAACAGACATGAAGCTTCAAATAGTAAACTCTCCAAGAAGCATATAGCAATAAAGACTTTCAGATGCAAATATTAATAGAAGTCCACAAGCTCTTCAAGAAGTGCACAAAGATGCACAAATCTATATAGAGCAGCAAGAAGATCCTGATAGTTAGAAGAAAAATTTAATTTCCTCTCTTCATCTCATCTCTCTTCTACTTCTCCCCCCCCCCCCGCTTACACCTACCACAAAAAGAACCAAGAGTGTTTGGGGTGGACAATGATAAAGAAATGCTCTAGAAAAGAATAGGGTGTAAATTGCCAGGGGTTTGAGGGGCGCGACTCCCCAATCAAGGAGTCCTGCCACCCTCAGTGGGTAGGAGTCAAGGGAGGCCGCCCCTCGTGGGTGTTTCGGGGGAAGAACCCTCAAGAAAAAGGTCAGCTGATTTTTAGAAGAAATATCAAGCATAAACCTAACAAGTAGGCCATTAAGTGAAGTACATCCATCTTCATAGCACTTTGCATGTTTTAAAGGTTAATGTATGAGAGGCTCCATTATGTTTCACCCTGATAAGCCATAGTAGAAAAAATACATTACCACACCAAAAACTTCTTTGAAGTTTATCTAGTGAACAACCTTTGCATTGCCTTGACCAACAAGTAAAAGTTGAAGCATCTAGAATAGAAGTGTAGCGATGGATTGTTAGAAAGAAAACAAGATGTAATTGTGGCCCACACCACTAGGAATTTTAACTAGATGGATCGAGGCACTTGTTTCAACCAACCACATAAGAAGAATATGGAGAATTGCATCGACCAACCACCGAAGAAAGATGATGGATCATGACACTTGTATGGACCAGGCACAACAATAGATGAATCGGGGTGTAAAAAAGAAAGCCAAGGAGGATGTTGTATCGACTGATACTGACAACTACGAAGGCTCTTTTTCTACCCTTGTCGAGCACCCACAGATCTATAGTTGCCGATTAGAACGACTTCCTACATAGTATGAATCTGAGAACCTGGATAGGTTGCAGTGGCCATGCTTTTTATACATCAAGCCTTTTCCTGGAGAGCTTTTAAGATATCTCATAATATAGCATACAGCATCCCAATGACATTGTCGGGGTTTGTCAAGATACCGGATGATGAATCCGACAGCAGCAGTAAGATCAGCTCGTGTGACAGTCAAATAAATAAGCTTGCCTACCAGCCTCCTGAACTGGTGATGATCAGCATAGGGAGGAGAGTTTGCATCATCCCAGTCCATGTTTGGATCAAGTGGAGTGTTAGCTGGTTTGCAACCAAGCATGCCAGTTTCCTGTAACAGATCAAGTACATATTTCCTCTGAGAAAGACACAGTCCTGCAGATGATCTGGAGAATTCAATGCCTAGGAAATATCGAAGTTTTCCCAAATCTTTAGTGATAAAATGCTTCTCTAAGTAAGTTTTAATTTCCTGTATGCCCACTGTGTCACTGCCAGATAATATAATATCATCCACACAAACAATCAGAATCACGAGTCCGGCTATTGTCTTGCGAATAAAGACTGAATGGTTAGAATGAGAACGATGAAAGCCAAAGGTGACTAAAATTTGACTGAGCTTGTCAAACCAGGCTTGTGGACTTTGCTTGAGACCATAGATAGCCTTATTCAGCTTACATACTTTGGAAGGAGATTGCCCCTGAGCAACAAATCCAGGTGGTTGCTCCATGTATACTTCTTCCTGCAAATATCCATAAAGAAATGCATTTTTCACATCAAGCTGATAGAGTGACCAATCTTTATTCACAGCTACAAAAATTAGAATGCGAACAGAGTTTAACCGTGCAACAAGAGAGAAAGTCTCAAAATAATCAGCATCGTGTGTGTCTGTAGCCCTTAGCAACAAGACGGGCTTTGAGACGTTCAATAGTGCCATCCGGCTGATATTTAATAGTAAAGATCCAACGACAACCCACTGTAGGGCAAGAAGAAGGGCGATCCACAAGCTCTCATGTCTTGCGATCACATAGTGCCTGCATTTCCTGGTCCATTGCCTTCTTCCATGCTGGAATAGCAAGAGCCTCTGTAGCATTTTTCGGAATACTGACAGCAGATAGTGCAGAAGTAAAGCAGGCAAAGTTGTTATGCAGATTATCAGAAGTGCAGAAATGACTGATAGGATGTTTAGTACAGAAGCGTACACCTTTCCTTAAGATGATAGGAAGGTGCAGATCAGAGGTTACCTCAGTGTTTATTTGATCAACCGCAGACGCAGGAATTGGTTGAGGAGGGGCCATGGAAGGAGTGCTTGTCTTCGCTCGGCGTTTGTACACTTGCAGTGGACATTCTTCAGGCTGGTCAGATACAAACAAATTTTCAACTATGTCTGGTAGAGGTGTTTGTGCCAACACATCAGGAGTTAGGCTTGCTCCATCCTCAGAAAAGAAGGGCATGTGCTCAAAGAAAACGACATCCGCACTGACAAACCATTGTCTAAGTATCGGATCAAAGCAGCGATAGCCTTTTTGAGTTCTTGAATAACCCAAAAAAATGCACTTAGTAGACCGAGGGTCAAGTTTCGACATTCCTGGGCGCAGATTTTTAACAAAACAGGTACACCCAAAAATGCGAGGTGGTACAGGAAACAGAGGTGCATCAGGAAACAGAGGTGCATCAGGAAACAAGATAGAGTATGGGATGTGATTTTGTAAAACAAAAGAGGGCATGTGATTTATAAGAAAACATGACGTAGTGACTACCTCAGGCCAGAAACGGTGAGGGACTTTGTAATGGATAAGAAGAGTGCGAGCAACCTCTAAGAGATGGTGATTTTTGCGTTCAACAACACTGTTTTGCTAAGTATAGGGACAAGTGGTTTAGTGTATGGTGTCATGATTAGAACTAAATGAGGTGACAGACTTTTGCATAGACTCTAGGGCATTGTCAGTACAAAATATTTTTGATGTTTTTATTGAATTGGGTTTTTATTTTTTAGAAGAAAATACAGATATTGTCCAAAATAGTACTTCGATCTTTTAGCAGAAAAAGCCAGGTAGCACGGGAATAATCATCAATAAATGTCAAAAATTACTTAACACCAGTTTGACTAGGGACACAACATGGACCCCAGATGTCAGAGCGAACAATGTAAAACATATCTTTAGACCCAATATCATTCTTTGCAGGAAAAACATACCTCGTTTGTTTACTCAAAACGCAGGTGTCACAAGAGAATTTATTTTTAGCTAAAGCAGGAAATAAAAGCTTCATCTTTGCAGCAGACAGATGACCCAGCCGAACGTGCCACTGAAGTCCTGAGATAGATGTAGATAAAAGAGTTGACGCCGCAGGTGGTCCATCTAAGTAGTAAAGTCCATCCGGTCCTTCATGGCCCGAACCAATCCTCGTCTTCGTGCAGAGATCCTTCAAAACACAACCAGAGGGATCAAATTTAATAGAGCACTGAAGTTGTTTGACAGTTTTACTGACAAATAGTAAATTAACAGGAAACTGAGGTATATATAAAACAGAGTGAAGATTCATCTTGCGAGATAACGGAACGGTGCCAATGCCATGTACAGGTGCTTTCGAGCCATTAGCAACGATGACCGATGGAATATGTGAAGTTTTAGATAGGGCAGAAAATAAGTGGAGGTCGCATGCCATCTGAACAGACGCCCCAGAATCAATACACCACTTTTGGTTACCAGCAGAGGGAGACGCCAGAATAGCAAATGAGCCTCCCGTCGATGTCGAGGGTAGTTGGGTCATTCGCTCCTGGAAGAATTTCTCGAACTCAGAGCGAAGCCAGTCAGTGGATGGAAGAGCAGCTGGTGGATCAGATGTGGCTTCTGTAGTAGCTTCAGTGGAGGCTTGGTTTGCCCAGGCTCGCTTGTCGTGCTTGATCCAGCACCTATCTTCAGTGTGATTGTCACAACCACACCAATTGCAGTAGCGAGGTCCAGTGGATTGACCTCGTCCAGGAGCAGTAGAAGTACCTCTTCCTCCAGAAGGTGGTGGACATCCTCCACGACCACGTCTACGACCGCGGCCACGTCCAGAATCAGTAGTGCGAGCAACCAAGGCAGGATACTCAATAGCTGGTGTAGAGTAAACAGATGGTAGTCGTTAGACCCGCTTTACAACATCGCGAAAAGTCGGTAGCGGATCATTTGACAATATTTGGTCAACCACACCTGAAAAGAAGCGGGAAGTGCAGCCAAGAACTGAACCAATTGGAGTTCATTGCGCTGCTTCTGAGTTTCTTTGATGTCAGCAGTCAACGGGTGGTAGATCTCATACTCGTTCCAGAGAGCGGAGCACTCGACGATCGCAGGCTGATCACTCTGTTTTCATACGAAAAACTACAGCAGGGCTTGTTATTCTCATTGTGTACGTTGATGACATTATCTTATCTGGTAGCGATAATGCAGGGATTCAAGCAACCAAAAACTATCTAGCACAACATTTTATCACTAAGGACCTTGGTAAATTACGATACTTTCTGGGTATTGAGGTTGCTAGATCTTCTGCAGGATTGTGCCTATCACAGCGGAAATATGTTCTGGATTTGTTGCAAGAGACGGGCATGTTAGGCTGCAAGCCAGCCAACACACCTCTGGATCCCAATATGGATTGGGACAGTGAATCTTCTCCCCCATATGCTGACCGACACCAGTTCAGGAGACTAGTAGGCAAACTTATCTACCTGACTGTCACTCGAGCTGATTTAGCTGCTATTGTTGGGTTTGTTAGTCGGTATCTTGATAAACCACGACAATGTCACTGGGATGCTATCTGTCCCATTCTTCGATATCTCAAAAGTGCTCCTGGGAAAGGTCTATTATACAAGAAACATGACGCTCAAGAAAACAAATATCTCTATATATTGTTTTTCTATTATTTTCTCCTTTGTACCACAATGTATCTTACCCTAATATATAAAAAGAAGAGAGATGGCTATTGCCCTCTCACGCAAGCTGCACCTAGCAGCCGCAAACATCGTTCGTCTCCCTTCTCTCTCGTTCACATGGTATCAGAGCAAGGTCTGCTCTAGGCCGTCGTCTCTCCCCACCGGCAGTCCTTCCCTCTCTCTTCTTCCTTCTTCTTCCTCCTCGTCCGCTGGATCTTCTCCTTCTGCCGGATCTTCTTCACCGCGGCACCGACAGCGGCGGCTGCGGCAGAGTCGCTGCACGGCGTGCAGCCGTGATCCGCCGCCGGGCGTGAAGCCGTCATCAAGCGGCTCCTCCCCTCCATCACGTTGGGCCCTTGGTAGCTCTCCATTACTGTCGTAGGCTCAGTCTCGAAGGTCGAGGGCAACGTTCTCTTCCCCGACATTTTTCACACAGCCACCGGTCGATCCATCGGAAATTGCTATCGCTGCATGAGAATCTTCGGGTGATCCGACGACCATCTAAAATCTAAACCGGAGGACTAGTCTCTCTACGGTTATTATCCTAGTCACACCTCCATGTGTGATTAGGAAAATCGTCCGGAGGCTGTGAATGCGTCAGTAACACATTTCTCTTTGTTTCTTGTGTGACGTGTATCTCTCCGTCACCTCAGCCATCCTTGTGATGTGTATCAATCTGTCACACAGTCCCGTTCTACAATGGAGGACACCAAGACGCCTACGATCTACAATGAGGTGTCGCCTATCGCCTCCATCAAGCTCAACGGGAAAAACTTTCTTCTATGGATGAACGTTGTTCACACTGTCCTGGAGTCTCGTGATAAGGAAGGACATGTTGACTCTGGTTCGCTGACCTCTATTGACAAAGGATATGCTGAATGGAAGCGTCGTGACAGTCTGGTGAAGACTTGGTTGTGGAACAGCATGGAACCTGCAATTGCGGCAAGGTTCATGTTCTATTCTACAGCTAAGGAAATATGGGACGCAGTGAAGCAGCACTATTCCCAGGAGAAAAATGCTCTTCGCCAATTCATGATCTATGACCGTTTGTTTGCTGAGAGGCAGGGTGACAGATCTCTTGAGGAGTACTTTGGAGCTATTCAGGCACTTGCTCAAGAGCTGAGCTACTATCATCCAGTGACAGTTGATGAACAGGTCAAAGACAGAGATAATTTAGTTACTACTAAATTCTTATATGGGCTTAATCCTGCATGCGGTACTGCCAGGAGTGTCATTCTGGCTTCTGATAAATTACCGAGCTTTGTGGAAGCCTATTCGAGAATACAACAATCTATCTTTAAGTCTGCTAATCCTGGTTCTGTTATACCTTCTGGGGAGTCTCATGCATCCGTTGCTGCTGCGGTGAGAGGGGGACAACCTGGCATGGGCAGAGGACGTGGGACACGTCCTAAATGCACTTTCTGTGACAAACTGGGACATATAGTGGAGAAGTGTTGGAAGAAACATGGGAGACCTACTGCACCACCTGTGGGGGCAGCACATTATGCCACTACTACAGATACCTCTTCTTTTGCTGTGGGAACTACTTCTGGTACCGGTATCACTCACTCAAGAGGAGTATGATCGGTTCATTCAGGCTACACAACACATGAGTATGGGATCGTCATCATCATCGTCAGCAAACCTGGCATCTACTGCGGGTAATCAGGCTACATTTCTCATAGCTTCTGACTCTACTTCATCTTGGGTGGTTGACTCTGGCGCGTCACAGTAAATGACTGGTATGAGGAGATTGCTCCACTCTATTAACTCATATATCCCTCACCAATCTGTCACACTGGCAGATGGTTCAGTGAGGAGAGTGTTAGCTAGTGGATCTGTCTCTCTAACACCCAAGATTGATCTTAAATCTGCACACTTTGTGCCTGAGTTTCCTTTTAATCTTCTTTTTGTTGCAAAATTGATTGACACTGTAAAATGTACGGTAACATTTGGGCCTTCTTGTTTTGTATTACAGGATCTCAAGAGTATAAGGACGATTGGTGGGGGGCCTAGGAAAGGTGATCTCTACCTTTTCCACGGTGACAGTCTGCCTCGCCCAGTATCTGCTCCAGCTCCATCCATCATGTTGAGTGGTTCCCCCTTACTATGGCATTGCAGATATGGACATCCGTCGTTAGAGAATGTGCGGAAGTTGGAACCTGAGTTGTCCCAAGTGTCATCTTTAGAGTGTCAATCATGTCAGCTGGGAAAGCATCATAGGTTCTTACCCCAGTCGTGTCAATAAGCGAGCATCTTGTCCTTTTGAGTTAGTCCACAGTGATGTATGGGGTCTTGTTAAAGACCAGAGTTATAATGGTTTCCGTTATTTTATTTCCTTTGTGGATGATTTTTCCCGCATGACATGGATCTACCTTCTTAAAAGTCGAGAGTCTGTGCTATCTATTGTGAAACATTTTCATAACGAAATAAAGGTCCAGTTTGACTGCAATATAAAAACTCTCCAATCTGATAATGCTTTAGAGTATGTTCAAAAGGCTATGTCTATTTTTTGCAGTTCTGTGGGCATGATCCATCGCACGTCTTGTCCTCACACTCAGCAAAACGGGGTGGCTGAGAAGAAGAATCGCCATCTTCTTGATATTTCTCGTTCGATCATGTTTCAATCCAATGTGCCTAAGAAATTTTGGTCTGAAGCTCTTTTAACCGTTTGCTTCTTAATTAATAGACAACCATCCTCTGTTCTTAAAGGACAAACTCCTTTCTCTGTGTTACATCCCACGGATCAGCCCTTCTTTGTTCCCCTTAGAGTGTTTGGGTGCACATCTTTTGTCCATAATTTTGACCCTAAGGCTGACAAACTTTCTCCTAGGTCTATTAAAACCTTGTTCCTTGGTTATTCTAGTACTAGCGAAGGATACAAGTATTACTGTCCTAGTCTTCGTCGCATGTTTGTGTCTAGGGATGTTACCTTCCATGAGACCACTCCATATTTCTCTGATGCTATGAGTAAGGGGGAGCAGTTGAGAGAGGGAGTGTCACCAGTTTTTCAGAGTGAGAGAGTGGCACCATCTGTGCAGAGTGAGGGAGCGCCACCCATCATTCCTGATTATACTTTTATTTACAGCTGACAGACATGTTATTCAGCAATACCCATATGTTTATAGTAGGTGAGGCAGACAAGATCCAAAGGAGGTAGCGACACCATTCCCTGAGTCTTCCTCATCGTTTTCTACTCACGAGATTCCTGCAGAAGCATCAGATCTTGATCTTCCTATTGTTGTTCGGAAAGGTACTCGTTCTTGTACTATTAGACATCCTATTACAAATGTGTATTGTCTGTCCCACTTATCTAAGCAGGCACGCGCATTTACTATTGGGATTGATTCTATTGATATACCAAGGAATCACTATGATGCTATGAAGGACAGTGGCTGGAAACAGGCAATGCAACTTGAGATGTTAGCTCTTTTGCATAATGGCACATGGGATCTTGCTGACTTACCTGCAGGGAAGAAAGCAGTGGGTTGCAGATGGGTTTTCACCATCAAACATAATCCGGATGGATCCGTTGAAAGGTTGAAGGCCAGATTGGTAGCAAAAGGCTACACACAGACCTATGGAGTTGATTTCTTTGAGAACTTTTCTCCAGTAGCTCGTCTAAATTCTGTGTGGATTGTTATTTCTCTGGCTACTACCTTTGATTGGCCCCTATTCAGCTTGATGTTAAGAATGTCTTTCTACATGGTGACCTACAGGAAGAGGTATATATGAAGCAACCTCCTGGGTTTGTTGCTCAGGGGGAGTGTCGGAAGGTGTGTAAATTGAAGAAAGCCATATATGGGCTGAAACAGTCTCCTCGAGCTTGGTTTGACAAGTTCAGTGAAGTTGTACTCCAGATGGGTTTTTCTCGCTCCATGATTGATCACTCTTTATTCTACTCTAGGTCCTTTTGTGGCTCTATCATTATTGTTGTATATGTTGATGACATAGTGATTACTGGCAGTGATTCTACAGGCATATCTCGTGTGAAGAAAGGGTTGCAGAGACACTTCCAAACGAAGGATCTGGGTAAACTGATATATTTTCTGGTCATTGATGTGCTTAGATCTCATGTAGGTGTCAATCTATCTCAGAGGAAATATGTGCTTGACTTACTACAGGAGATAGGCATGACTGAATCTAAACCGGTATCTACTCCAATGGATTATCACATCAACGAGACGGTTGATGATGTTGAGTACTCAGATCCAAGATATTACAGGAGAATAGTTGGCAAGCTAATATATCTGACTGCTACACGACCTGATATTTCTTTTGTTGTAGGCATCGTGAGTTAGCATATGCACTCACCACGACAGTCACACTGGACAGCAGTTATGCCGGATTCTGAGATATCTGAAGAGTGCTCCTGGTAAAGGGATCACATATTCTAAACCCAAGGTGCCTTCATCTACTTTGACTCTCACAGGGTATTCAGATGCAGATTGGGCTGGTGATCATACTGATAGAAGGTCTACATCAGGCTATTGTACTTTCCTAGGTGATCATATGATTACTTGGAAAAGCAAAAAGTAGCATGTGGTAGCTAGATCCAGCATTGAGGCTGAATACCGTGCTATGGCCCATACATGTTGTGAACTACAATGGGTCAAATCTGTTCTTTCTGAGTTAAAAATTACTATTATGTCTTTTATGGAGCTCAAGTGTGACAACCAGTCTGCTATACACATTGACAGGAATCCTATCTTTCATGAGCGTACAAAGCATATAGAAGTTGATTGCCATTTTATTCGTGATCAAATCAAAGATGGCACTATTGTGACGCCATACGTCAAGTCTGAAGATCAACTGGCAGATATCTTGACAAAGCCTTTGGGTCCGGCAGTTTTTCAGAGATTATGTGGCAAGCTGGGCATACACGATGTGTACTCTCCAGTTTGAGGGGGAGTGTGAAACAGCCTGCATCCCCGTCAATACTATCGACAGGAGGTCGATGGTATCGACAGAGTCACACCAACAGAACATCATTTTGTCGATACCATCGACAGTCCTGTCGATGCTATCGAAAATCGAACAGCAGCAAAAATCGGCAATCTGCCTCCTGGTTCTACTGCCTCCTGGTTCTATCTTTATTATATTATTTGTTTAATTGTTTTTCTATTATTTTCTCATTTGTACCACAATGTATCTTACCCTAATATATAAAAAGAAGAGATACGGCTATTGCCCTCTCACGCAAGCTGCACCTAGGAGCCACAAACATCGTTCGTCTCCCTTCTCTCTCGTTCACAAGTACTAAGATGAGAGTATCGGCCTTGAGCCTTCACATATAGAACAAAGGACGCCGACCACAGATGGTAGTTAGATCCATCGAGCTTGTCTGTGGTAACACAGAGAGATCTAGGAGGCTCCACAGATGCCATACTGGTAGAGGCAGACAATAGCACGATGGTGACGTATCAGCAACAGGCAGCAAGAAAATAACCCACGATGGGCAACAGCAGACGGTAAATAATGAACCCGCAATGGGGAAGTAGCAGCAGCAGAGATCTGACGCATCAGATCAGAAGGACCCGTATTTGGGCAGAGATAGATGAAAAAGAACCTACGCTGTCATGAGGAAATCAATAATCCTTCATGAGGCGCAGGAAGAAAAAGAACCAGAGACGTAGGGGACTCTCAACGTGAGAGGTCTATGGCTGTCCGAAAGAGTAGATTACCCGCTAGGAGAAGAGGAAGGATGGGATTGGTGAAGAAGGAAGAAGATGGAGGCGGAGGTGGAGAGAGAGGGGTGGCAGCAGCCGATGGGTAAGGGGGGAAGGTGCTACGGCGGCAGCAGGGGGCGGGCGGCGGGTAGGGATAGGGGGAGGTGGTGGGGCTGGGCGGCAGCGGCTGGGCAGGGCAAGCCGGTGGCGCTGGGGAGGGGGGGCACTTCAGGGCATGGGGGAAGGGTGGGAAGGAAAAACGGGGACCGGGCCTGCTCTTGATAGATGACATAACAGAAAAACAACATATCTCTATAGGGTCCAAGTGTATCTTGGCCCATTAGGGTTTAGTCTTAAGTTTGTACGCTTCCCCCTTCTCCTACATATATAGGAGGGGGTTCCTCTTATCAAATATATTGCAGAGCCTTTTTACTTTACAACAATAACGATGAAATCCCTAAAATTACAACTATTATCCAAAATAACAATCAAGCCCCTAAAAGAACTAGTAGGTCGATGTAATTCAATGAAAACCCCAATTTAATTAAATGACCACTAATCAGTCAGTTTAAGCTCTCAAGTAGGATACCAATCCAGAAGATGAGTTGATTCAATGACTACTACTCAATTACTTTAGGCTCTCAAGGGAGATACCAAGCTTGATGATGAGTTGACAAAGTAGAGTATCCTACTCAATACATGTTATACTATTGTGAAAACACCATCCGGCTATGAGCCAGGTAGCTAGAAGATAATTTGATCATCAAGCTAACTCTAAATATTGGCAGTGTGCATAGGCCTACGACGATCATCGTTATTAAGAAAGGAAGAAATAGGACTTTTACGGGTTGTTCCTCTAGAGTTGGTTTAAAACTTTCAAGTAGAGACACTATTCTAAGATATACAAATTCTCATGTGAGTGGCTATTTTTGGCACAATGGGCAAATGCAGTGTCTTTTGTTGGAGAATGTGTAATGTGTTTGTATGATCATCTTACATCAGAAGTTTTGATAACCGTTTAATTGAACCCCAAACTTTAAGTACAGAGACAACTGCTACACCAACAAGATTTGCAGTTTTATAGATAAATGTTAATAAGCCTGTATGCTGGTAAACAAAACTGATAGGATTCCTATTCTATGGTGGAAGTCCTATAAAATTAAAGATATTAGCTAACCAAACAATCAAGGCGAGCATTGATAGTTTCAATATCCTTTAGGGGCTGCAATAGGTTGGCTCTGAGAAGTCTGGTCCTGAAAAAACATATGTGAATATAAGTAAGATTCTGTCAAAGAGAGCAGAATTGTTCATATTTCAGCAAAGTGCATGACTTTCATTACTTTTTTACACTACTAAGAAACTTTAAATAAGTCAACTGAGATAAGAGAGGAGATCCAATGAAGAAGCATCCCCATAGTGTATTCTACTAACAGCTGTTGTAAATACTCAAAGAACAACCTAACTAAGACTACATTGGAAAAAACAATTAAAACTATAGAATGTTATCCAATTTGGTCATACTGAAATTTGCATATAACAGGTTGAATGAAATTTGATTGCATGATAGAGGATATAAGAAGTCAAAATGTGGTAAAATCATATAGCATACCAAGAAAGATAGGTTATGGAACAAGAAAAAGTCTTTCATTACAAACATAAGCCATCAGATAAGGAATCAAACTGTTGATCAGTAAGATTTTAATTTGAATGGTGTATATGTTCTTACTTTTGCCATCAAACTGTGCCCAACTAATTCGCAAGAATAACCAGTGTACAATGAAAGTTTATTTGCATCATAGGGAAAAATCAATAAAACCTACATATTAAACAAATTCCAAACAAGAGTAAGTTCTGTAAATATGTATGCTTCCTGGTTCAGTGGACTATCACAGAACAAAGTGAAATAATAGTATGTCCAACATCAACATAAACTGCAAAGGTAAAAAAGTGGAAGTAAAATGGACACAAAATGATCTCTCATTCAGCTGCCAATTATCTGTATGAGAAAATGAGACAAATTGTATCAACCCTTGTAAGCTTTTTCCAAGTAGGCAGTGTTTAGTTTCAAGTTACTAGCTTTTTTTTTCAAAAAAAAAAATAGTGTGATGCCCTCTACCTATTTCAGGTGTGTGTCCATCATATTTTCCATTAATTACACAGACAAAAAACCATCACTTTTTAACTGCCATCTTCACTCTAGATCAATTGCTTGGTCTCGCCCCTAATACCAGCCAAAAAAAAATCTTTGTTCTTGGCCCGCATTTTCGGGAAAGGTGGCATCCACGTCAATAGCAACTATGACCCCAAATAGGAAAGAACTACTATAATATTCAGAACGACTGTTCGGGAAATCGGTCCGCACGGCCGCATATACTCCCGTATATACCTATTCAGTCACCCTACTGCACCGCATATTGCTAATCGGTCCACTAAGTGGTCATGAGCCGCATATACTCCCGCTTGGCCGATTAAGCGGCCAATTAAACTCTGCTTTTTAAAACCCAGAACTTATGTCCATGTATTTCATACATATATGCATACATAAAACACACATTTTATTATATATTTATGTTTAAATATATATATTCATTGATTTATATATATATAAAAATTTCCACACACATTTGTGCATTTATATGAATACCTTTTGATATATTAACACATATACATACATATATAATACACCTAAATATACAATCACATATGTGTACATGTATATATACATTTTGATTTGTTCACATTTATACACATGCTCTAGACATATTTGTACACTGATTTACATAAATTTTAGTATTTGTACATATATTACAAACACATTCCATATATATACATATAATTACATATATAAGCATATCATACATCAACATGCATATTAAATTGTTTATATGTAAATATCTATACGTGCCTACTATATATTTTAATTTATAATCTCAATATATTATTTTATATATAATTAGTTTATTGAAATTAAAAAAAATCCAGAACCGCATATACTCTCGTATATACTCCCGCATACCGCATATACTCTATGCAGTACCCTCGCCGCCCGTACACCGCATACCGCTTTCCTGAACATTGTTCAGAACTCCTATCTACTTCAATAGACGTCCATGGATTTCCAACTAAGGCTACAGGTCAGATCTCCATGACATATGATCAGCTTACGTAGATTCGTGCTTCAAAAAAGGCTTCTTCAGAAGTGGCATCTCTTGTTCAGAGAACTGGATTAGCAGCTTGTATCTCGTACACCTGCGAGTAGTGACACCATCATGGATTCTTGACTCAAGTGCCACAGATTATACCGGAGGTACACCATGTTGATTCATTGCCTACACCAAGTGACATTCATTACCCCATGTCACTCTTGTAGATGGATCCATAATTGCAGATAGGGTACTAGAACAGTCACACCTTTAGTCAACATCTCTTGCCCATGCTCATTATATCCCAAAATATCCTTTCTCTGGATAATGCGGAAAAAGGTCTTGTATTATTCAATGATAAAAGAATATACAAGAGTCTCTATATAATACACAAAAGAACCACAGGGTCTAGAGATAACCCATGTTGGATAAAACATAAGTGTAAAGGAAAAGAATAATAGAAAATAGACTAAGTGTAAAAGAGAAAAACACAGCAAAGTCTATCTACTAATACTCCCCCTCAAGCTGGAGCATAGATGTCAATCATGCCCAGCTTGGATGTCATATCAGTGAAGCGCTTCTTCGGAAGAATCTTTGTGAAGATATCAGCAATCTGCTCATCAGTATGAATGTAAGGGGTAGAAATTTGACCAGATAGAACCGCCTCACGAACAAAGTGACAGTCCACTTCAATATGCTTCGTGCGCTCATGGAAGGTAGGGTTGCTAGCAATGAAATTGGCTGCTTTATTATCACAGAACATAGGAATGGGCGACAAGTCTGAAAAACCAAAATCTGTCAGAAGACTTCGAATCCAGAAGAGCTCGCAGGTAGTATGTGCCATGGCGCGATATTCAGCTTCAGCACTAGAGCGGGCAACCACAGCCTGTTTTTTGCTCCTCCATGTGACTAAATTGCCCCCAACAAAAGTACAGTATCCAGAAGTGGAGCGGCGATCAACCTTGCTCCCAGCATAATCAGAATCTGAGTAGCCCAGTATCTTACAGTGCCCATGTTTTTTGTAGAGAAGCCCTTTTCCAGGAGAGTTCTTCAAATAGCGCAGAATATGGCAAACAGCATCCCAATGACATTGTCGGGGTTTGTCAAGGTAGCGACTAACCAATCCGACAGCAGCAGTAATGTCAGCTCGTGTGACTGTGAGGTAGATAAGCTTCCCGACCATTCGTCTGTACTGATGAGTGTCAGGATATGCAGGAGAGGCTTGATCATCCCAATCAGTGTTAGGATCAAGAGGGGTGCTAGCAGGCTTAGCACCTAGGAGTCCAGTCTCAGATAACAAGTCCAGAACATACTTCCGCTGAGAAAGACACAGTCCTGCAGAAGAGCGAGAGACCTCTATCCCAAGAAAGTAGCGTAAAGAACCGAGGTCTTTAGTAACAAAGTGCTTTTCAAGATACCGCTTAGTTGCCTGAATACCTGCTGCATCACTCCCAGAGAGTATAATATCATCAACATACACAATAAGAATAATAATTCCAGTTGTGGATTGTTTAACAAAAACAGAGTGGTCCGACTGAGAGCGGCGAAAAGAATAATCCTGGAGAATAGTGCTAAGTTTTTCGAACCACACACGTGGACTCTGTTTGAGGCCATAGATAGCTTTTTTTAAACTACAGACTTTAGATGGCTCCCCCTCACAGATAAAGCCGGGGGGCTGAGACATGTAGACTTCTTCATGTAGATCGCCATAGAGAAAGGCATTTTTCACATCGAGCTAGTATAACGGCCAATCAAAATTAACAGCAACAGAGATCAGAATCCTTACAGAATTAAGTCGTGCCACAGGAGAGAAGGTTTCAAAATAGTCAACCCCATAGGTCTGAGTGTATCCTTTAGCAACCAGTCTGGCTTTCAGGCGCTCGACCGTACCATCAGGCTGATATTTCACTGTGAAGACCCAGCGACACCCAACTGGCGAGCAATCAGTAGGAGGATCAACAAGAGTCCAAGTATGACGATCAGTAAGAGCCTTCATTTCTTCTTCCATTGCCTGACGCCATGCTGGGATTTTAAGAGCCTGAGCAGCAGTCTTAGGGACAGAAATAGCAGACAGAGCAGCAGTAAAGTTGGCAAAATTCAAATTCAAATGAGCAGACGTACAAAAATTCTCAATTGGATGTTCGTACAAGCACGTGTCCCCTTTCTCAGACTAATGGGAACATCAAGGTCAGAAAATACCTGCGGAGGTGGCTGATCTGGCGTAGAGGACGTGGACGATGGAGAGGCCATAGAGGGAGCTGTTGGCTTTGGTCTTCTGTGATAAACCTGCAGAGGGGGCTTCTCACTTGTAGATACAGGAGCAGGGCTATCATACTCATCATCCACCATAGGTAAGCGCGTATCGGTCAACAAATCAGACGTAAGAGCAGAACCCTCCGAAGAGAAAAATGGCATGTGTTCAAAGAATACCACATCCGTAGATACAAGCCATTTATGTGAAGCAGGATCATAACACCGATATCCTTTCTGAGTGCGGGAATAGCCCAAAAAAACACACTTGGTGGCCTTGGGATCTAATTTAGTAAGACCAGGTCTAAGGTTCTTCACAAAGCATGTGCTCCCAAAAATACGCGGTGGTACAGCAAACAGTGGTAGATCAGGGAAAAGAATTTGAAAAGGGATTTTATTGTGAAGTACAGAGGAAGGCATGCGGTTTATGAGATAGCAAGCAGTGGAGATTGCCTCAGGCCATAATTTGTGAGGAACATGGTAGTGAAAGAGAAGTGTGCGGGCGACCTCAAGGAGATGGCGATTCTTACGCTCAACGACACCGTTTTGTTGTGGGGTATAAGCACAGGAAGTCTGGTGAATGGTGCCCTGACGTTTACAAAAAGACTGAACAGAAATTTGCACAAATTCCAAGGCATTGTCTGTGCGAAAAATCTTGATGGGCTTAGCAAATTGAGTCCGAATTTCCGCAAAAAACTCAGAAATTTTTTCAACTACAGTAGATCTGTCTGTCAGTAAAAATAACCATGTGGTTCTGGAAAAATCATCAATAAAACTTAAGAAATATTTGAATCCAGAAACGCTAGGCACAGAACACGGTCCCCAAATGTCAGCATGCACAATGTCAAAAGGGGCTTTAGAGCCAATACAAAATTTTGCAGAAAAAGTAGAACGGTGTTGTTTGCCCAATTGACATGTTTCACAATAAAATCTAGTGCTAGCAACAGTCGGTAGTAAAGCCTTCAACTTCTCAGCAGACGGGTGGCCCAGACGGTAATGCCACTGAATATCAGGAACTGTAGATGTCAGGAAAGCAGCTGGCTTCGGCTCGTCCAAATAGTATAATCCATCCGGTCCCTAATGGCCTGAACCAATCGTCGTCCTCGTACGCAGATCCTGAAACAGAACACCATCCGGGTCAAATGTAATAGCACAACGAAGACTTTTTACCAGTTTACTGACAGATAGTAAATTCATAGGAAATTTGGGCACATATAGCACATACTGCAGAGGTAGAGTACTAGTAGAAGTGATATCTCCAATACCACAAACAGGAGATTTGGAACCATCAGCAACCGTCACAGGCGGTATAAGAGAAGTCTTGCGCAGAGTAGAAAATAAACTAGTAGTACCAGAGATATGTGCAGTCGCACCAGAGTCGATCACCCAAGGGCTTTTACCAGTCGTCGTTAGGAGAGCAGCGCCATTCTCAGGAGAGTCCGCAGAAGTAGAGGCAAGGCGGGCTTGAAGCAGTTTCTCAAACTCGGAGCGAATCCAATCAGCAGTAGGGGCAGAGGCAGCAGAGGTAGATGCAGGTTGTTCAGTGGTAACCTGGTTCGCCCAGTCAGGTTTACCATATTTTATCCAGCAGCGGTCTTCATTGTAATTAGTACGCTTGCAGTGAGTGCAGTAGCGGGGCTCCCCTGACTCCGAGCCAGAACCACGTCCAGGTGCAGAAGAGCGGCCACCACGACCACGGCCACGACCTCGGCCGCGACCACGAAAGGAATCCGCAGAACGGACAGCAAGTGCTGCTCCATCAGAAGTAGAGAGCGTCAAAGAAGGAAGACACTGGACCCGCTTGAGGACGTCCCGAAGAGTAGGTAACGGGTCACTGGAGAGGATCTGATCCACGACCCCAGCAAACAAAGTAGGAAGGCCAGCCAGGAACTGAACAAGCATGAGCTCATTCCGCTGACGATGTAGTTCTTCAAGATTCGCAGTCAGAGGATGATAAACCTGAAACTCGTCCCACAGAGCACAGCACGAGTTGTAGTAGTCTTCCACAGAGTCAGATGTCGAGAAGTCTTGTTTCGCAAGCTTCTTGAAAATTTCAAACACCTTCTTGGGGTTCTGTTGATGAGAGTAAACATGGGATAGTTGATCCCACATTTCCTTAGCAGTCTGAAGGCGAAGCAGAGAGTGGTTGATCTTAGCATCAACGTTGTTGACCAGCCAGGCCATAACCCCATAATCCTCCTTGGACCAGAGATCATAAGCTTGCGTAGTCTTGTCATCAGCAGTAGCAGCAGGTACAGCAGGACCCTTGGTAGTCAGGTGCGAGTGGCGCCCGTGTGCTTTCACGTAGAGTTCGAATGAAGCAGCCCATAGGTGATAGTTGGAGCCATCCAACTTAACAGAAGTAACACACAAAGACCGTGGTAAATCTGAAGTCG
>OY856413.1:991267196-991322196 GCA_963693085.1 Alisma plantago-aquatica | reverse complement strand
TACTTGTTTGACTCCCAGTTGATTTTTCATGGCCTCCTTTGTTTCTTGCAACACTCCCTTGCTAAAAGTCACCTCCATCTTAGAGAGATTGATTCTTTGACCCGATGCCTGCTCATACTGGCTAATGATATTAGCTACATTCAGGCATTCGTGACGAGATGCTCTAGCAAAAAGAATGATGTCATCTGCAAAGAAAAGATGTGAAATGCACGGTGCATGTCTACTCGCCTTGATCCCATGGATCAACTTGGCGTTCGCAGCATGCAAAAGGGAAGTAGAGAAAGCCTCAGCACAAAGAATGAATAAATAAGGAGAAAGAGGGTCACCCTGTCGCAGTCCACGGGAAGGCTTGAAGCTTCGAGTTCGGTCACCATTGATAGCAAAGGAATGGTTAACTGAAGAAACACACTCCCAGATTTTTTGCCTCCATCTACTTCCAAACCCCATCTTCTGTTTAACAAAATCCAGAAAATTCCATTCAACCTGGTCATACGCCTTAGACATATCCAACTTCAGAGCCAGAAACCCCTTCTTGTTTTTGCCCTCATTTTTCATCTTGTGGAAAATCTCATAAGCAATAAGCATCAAAAAATGTACCTTCAGGTACCTCTGGTTCTCATAAGCTGAACTTGTTTTAAACAACATAGCATGTGTGACAAACTCTGGGCGACTACAAAAAAGCTTATCCATAAACTAACTCACAACATAATAAACAAAGGCAACGTCAGTCTAGTAAATTTCAAATAATCCAGTTTAACCACTAGCTTCTAGTATCATTAAGGGTCCTCAAGAGATCTTCTTTGTTCAATAAATAGTTTTACCTTCGGATCCATGGGAGCATCAACTATTTAGCACCGAACATCCATGTTTCTTTAAGTTAATAAATGTAATACCCCTGACCTTGCTTTTTGGTTGAACATGTTTGGTTATCATAATTAGATGCTTAAAACCTTAATTGAACCTTGTAATGTGCTTTGATATCATATGACAAGCTTATATTTCAAGTTTGGTCCTGTTTGGACACTGTTTGAGCAAGATATGCATATATGTGTTTGTTTTGGACCTAATTGCAATTTACCCATATATAGGGTTTTCCTTGCAACTTGTCACATGCTTGTTGTGCCTCCCATGTTTTCACATCGTGTTTTATGTGGTTATGCTTTGGTGCATCTTATTACACCTTGGTTTTAGTGGTGACTTCTTGTGTTGAGATTAGGGTTTGCATGGATGCCTTAAGTCTATGGTTGACCTTGAGGTGAGCTGCCTAGGGTTTGGCGATTGCCAAGTTTTCATATGGTCCTAAGTTTTGGCAGTCAATGAAGTTCACTTGGGCCATCAAGAGTTGGCGTTCGATGAGGTTTATGACTCATCATGATCACCAACATCTAGGGTTGGCGGTCGATGAGCTTTCTGATCACTTTGGTCAATAGCATCTTAGCTTAGTGGTCATTATGTTTTCCAGGACCACCTTGGTCGATGATTTTTCTTGGTGGGGTCGCCTAGTTTGTGTTTGACTTGGTTGCATGAGTGAGGTGCTTGCATGAACAAGATCTCTGGGACACATGGCAAGCTTGGCTTGACACCCAACCCCTTTCTCTCTCCCACCCCAAGCTATATATACCTCCCTCCTTACATGCAAAGAACCTCTTTACACATCTAGCTTCGTCTCTCTTCTTCCTTGTTGGAGCTCGTCCGCCTTGCTTGGTGGAGAAGGAGCTCAAGTTGAAGGAGCTTGGTCGATCTACCTTGCATGTGCATCTAGGGCTCAGATCTACCCCCTCCTTGTGCTTGTCGAGCTTCTTTACTTTGCTTCTTGTTCTTGGTAAGTGAGATCTCCCTCTTTATCTACATTTTCCTAGTTGCCCTATCTTCCCCTCTCCTTCCTGGTCGGTTTCATGATGGATTTTAATCTAGAGGTTGAAGACACTATCTCTCTTGCCTCTTCAACCTAGGGTTTGCTTCTTTTTTGGTGGAGGAGCTAGCATGGCCGAGAGGAGTGCTCAAGCTAGGATTTCTACCTTCTTTTTCTTCAAGCTACCTTGTTGTTTGGAGTTACCTCATCTCTAAAGCGAGTTATATAATTTTTTCCATGATTTTTGCTTACTCTTATCTTGCATGTACATGATCTTGCCTTAAACCGTTGATCCAGGTAGAAAGATGTACCTTTACCTAGGGTTTGAGCTTGTATGATAGTTCTTGAGTAGTTATCCTCTTAGATGAACCGTAAATCTTGGGCATGATTTTCTTGATGGAAGTGGTCATCCTAGACCTTGCTTGCATGTGGAAAATGATGGCTTTTGCTCTCTCAAAAGATAGTTTTTTAGGGTTTCAAGCTGATTTTCCTTCTTGTATTTGAACTAGTTGGTTTGATTTTGCTTGACTTCCTTGTGCCAACCGATGGTATTGACGTTGTTGTTGTTTTACATCTTATGTGGTTGCCAAGGTTTTGTATTTTATGAGGTCGCCTAGAACCTTGATGTCAGTGGTCGCCGAGAACCTTGTTGTCAGTGGTCGCCAGGATTTGATTTCCATAATGGTCGATGAAGGTTGAATCCATGATGGTCGCTAAGAATTTTAATGTTAGTGGTCGCCAAGTTCTTGCTCTTATCTAGTCGCTAAGCTTTGGACCTTTAGTGAATGATGAAGAATTACACTCTTAGTGGTCGCCAAGAGTTGTGATTCCAATCGGTCGCCAAGCTTTATGTCTTCATCGGTCGCCAATGTTACCTAATCATAATGGTCGTTAAGAACCCTAACCCTAGCGGTCGATGAGGTTCTTTGACCTAGGTGGTCGCTAAGAACCCTAACCCTAGCGGTTGCTATGTTCTTTGACTCTAGTGGTCGATGAAGTTTCTGATTCAAGTTGGTCGATATGTTCTTGAACCATAGTGGTCGCTAAGGCACCTAACCCTAGCGGTCCCAAAGGTGTCTCTAACATATGTAGTCGCTATGTTTCCTTGACCTAAGTGGTCGATGAGATTCCTGGCTCTATGGCAATGATGATGTTTGACCTAATTGCTTTCATGTTAGATGGAGATGCTAAGAGTTAGGATTTACCTTTTGAGGGTTATTTTTGTAACCCTAATCCAACTCATCTTGTTAAACCTAACCCTAATTAAAGTAAGTGATAACCGTGCTTAGCTTTCTTGAGTGATTAGTATGATGATGGAGTACTTCCTCTCTCTATGTTATTGTAACCCTAATTTGTTGTCATATGAACACCATAATTCCTAAATGCAAAGGTATGTTGAACTTATATGTGCCACATGTATAGTGATGGTTTGATGAGCCTTGATGAGGCATGGAAAGATAGTGATATTCTTACAAGGAATTATGTGATGGTCTTAATGACCTTTGGGCATGGTTGAGCCCTTAGTGAGGTGTTATCCTCTTCATGATGTGACAAGGATTTGATCTTGTGATGGTATGATGATTGAGTGTGATCTCATGCATGGCAATGAAATAGTACCATGTGATGATGTGGTAAACATTATATTTTTATACGTTTTATATCTTCTAAAGTCGCAATCTACCCATGTTTTTGTAGAACTCTTTTAGGATTTGTATGTAACTTGATTGATGCAGTCTTAACTCACCCAATTGGCATTAACTAATCAAGTGAAACCCTAATCATATAGTGCCATGTGCCATAGATGATGAGATAGAGGACAGCTACAGTTGTGCCTTGGATGATAGGGTTTTGTATACCCTAGTTATAGTGTCGTGACCTATATGCCAAGGCGGACTAGGCTATTTTGCAGCTTGACTTTATATGTCGTTGCGGTTGACTCATACTGACCGAGGGAGGATGAGATCTTAGGAGTCCGGCTCTCCTAGATCTTGTATGGCATTGATTTTCACTTAGCAGTGGTCAGTTGGAGTCTGAGTGGTATACCTCAAACTCCTCAGGGCTTAATAAAAGATGTAATACAGCCGTGTAGTATATTTATTTTGGGTTAAACACGATTCACATTGGATGTTTATCCTTGCCTTGTTTCTTATGTTGGTAGTTGTTTTATGATGCAGTAGAAGTAGCAAACTACTTAGTGAATGATAGCCTTATCTGTTCCTTTAGATACTTGTTAATAATGCCTGTCGCTATGCCTATCAATTTAATTGCCTAATCTGCTTAATCAATTTAACTTGTTTAATATAACATATCATGTTGTAATCTCGTTTAGCGTGGTGAGGTGTCACAATAAAGAGTACACTTTATTACTTATATTGATTTTGCAACTTTAACATGAAAGAAGTACTTTAAGTTGCATAAAACTTTAGTCTGAAGTTGTCCCTAAATACCATATTCAATTGAGATATACGTTGTTGGTAGTACCGAGAGATAGCAGTGACATCTACATAGACAATGAGAAAAATGCAGTATGAGGAATAGTGTTAATTAAGGGTAAAGTATTGTGTATTGCATTTCGCCATATTCAGTTAAAGCATGATTGTATCTACAAAACAAGCCATTAGAAGCGTTTTTCAAACCATATAGCCCGTTCGGAAACGGTCAGAGTATTAAAAATCTGGACTGAGTTAGTTGGGTTGATGGGACAGACCTTTCATCTCATGCATCTGGGAAGGAAGCGACTTGGAGGAAGAGTCCGCACTGGATCTCTTAAAAGAGATTTGAATCGCTTTGTGGCAGTCCTAGGTGTGATCTTACTTCGGACTTGGCAAGTCAAATAAAATGGTTGTATGTGAACTCAATCTGGTTTCTGCCAGAATATTCTGACTCAATGACAGATTTTGCTAACGCGGACTGGACAAGGAAATCTTGCTCAAATTAGGATTGCATAATCTAGGTTGAATCCCGAGATGGGTTGAAATTGGACTAACATACCCGAGGATTAGTGTGAAACAAATGTAAAGTATTCAATATTGCATATGTCGAATTTATTTAATAAGAGCGTGATTGGATTTACAAAATCATGCATTGGAAGCTTTTGCAAACCATATAGCCCCCGTTTTAGAACTAATAGGGGTATTAAAATCTTGATTGAGTTAATGAAGATGAAGGGACAGACATAGTCAACACTAAAATAAATGGTTGTATGATAGCTCAGTCTAGTTTCAATCTGGTTTTGATCAGAATAGTATGTCACATCAAAGTCAGAACATGTAAGATAATCCAAACTGGACTACAAAATCATGCTCAGAGTAGGATTTCATATTTTTTATAGAATTCCAAATGGGAATGGAAATTTGACAAAAGGACCCCATCAATACAATTATAACTCAGTTTGCCATTTGTGTTTCCAACCAGAGGAGTCATATAGACAAACCTAAATCCATTTGGAGTGCACTATATCAGACTTCCTCAGGCAAAAAACACAACGAGTTGTGACACATAAATTTCTTCAATCAAAACACCATGCATATAAGCATTTTTAGTGCCTAGCAGGTAGAGAGGCCAAGAGAAGTGTGTAGTCAGAGACAAAAGTGTGAATAGATACCATCTTAACATTTGGAGAGATTTCAAGACAACCTTTACAAAGACCTCAGTATAACCTTTAGCCCACAAAAAATTGATGTAATTAGGAAAAAGTGCTATTTGGGGCAACTTCTGCCAAGAACACCTATTCCAATCAGAAACCAACTTTACGGGCATTTATAATGTATGTTGATAAAGTTGCTTCGCCTTTTACGGGCATTTATAATGGCTCTCCTACCATATCAGTTTCCTACCATATTAGTTGTCAAACTGAATGGTATCCATTAGTTGCTATTGATGAATGTCGTCTAAACCATTCATAAATCTCACATTAAGCTCAAATACATCATTGATGTTGTACCAGTTACCGGAGGATGACCCCACTCGGGCTATTTGCAACAACCAAATTCTTTACTGGCTCTAGGGCAGCATTGAGCCTCAAGTTTTCGTGATATACATGTTTCATCGTACTATGAAAGACGTGGGTGAAATGAAGAAATTCTCACTCGGAAACAAAATTGCAGCCGCATGAATATTATGAATACACTTTTCTCTACGTTGCAAGGAGATCAGCTTCTTGACGTCTACAAAGAAGCCATAAATAACTAGAAAATCAATTTAATTACTTCTCTCCCACCATGTTGGCGAATGTCACCAAAGAGCAGGATGCTTTCTTTTCAAACAGATTACCGAACAGCCTTCATCTACTTTATTTTGCAGCTTGATAGCTGCTCTTAGGCAACACATCCTTACCCTTAATGACGCAAACCTATGCACGTCTTACCCAGTCTGACATGCCATCCTCCAGTGCCATGTTTGTAGATTTTGTAGAGGCCTAGGTTGCACTTGTTGCAACAACTCGTAGATGTAGACAGTGTCCCCATTTTGCTTATTGTCAACGGGTTGATCAAATAGAGGAAGACTACCGTACCAACAAGGCATCCCAACTTGGTTATGGTTATTGCTCATTGGCCCAAACATCGTCAAGCACAGTTGCTCAGTCTACTGCTACAATTTTTGCTCCTTGCATGTCTCTCTCACCAATGATGAGTATAAGCATCTCCTAAATACTGCCATCACCCACCTAATGCCACTTTATCTACTCTACCAACTCTAGCTAGTCCATTGTTGGTTCTCTAGTATATTCGTATCAAGCTTCATCCTCATTGCATCTTGTGTTGCACTCTAAGGTAACATGAGGTCATCCAAGTCGGTTGTCTATTCCAATTGAATAGTAGACTTCAACATCACCCAACACATGACTAGTATGCAACACCTCACTACCTTTGATCGCTATATTCCTCACACTTCTATCATACTAACAGGTGGCTTGGTTAAAAAATTTACTCAATGTGCCTTTGTTCTACTCAAATCCACCATCACACTGCCTTCCGTACATTATGTTCCCAATTTACCGTTTAATACTTCATGTATCAAAGATCGTTGATCTATATAATTGTTGTCTCACTTTGGTTTGACTTTTTCATGCAAGATTTGAGGAATTTGAGGATGATTAGACAAGGGGCCCACTTTGGTGACCTATACTAACTGTCTGCACCTTTGTCCGCATTCTATGGCCCTTGTTACCAGCATGCCTCTACAGTAGCACCATAGTTCTATCTGATCCTTCTAAAGATAAACTTCAGTTTTATTTCATCCTATTTTGTTCCTTTCCTCACTTCCTTGTGAGGCATGTCAGTTAGGAAAACACCATCGCAGCTCATTTCCTATTGAAATTTTCAAAAAATGCTCTAGGCAAAGGCCATCTTTGAACATCTCTGTATATGTATATGGTTGACATTCAAGACCGGCAGTCCACTTCTTCTTTATGCATCTTACTTGGCAAACATCCAATGACATGGAGTAATGAACAAACAGTGATGCCAAATCAATCACTGAAATATGATATAGAGGCAACGACACATGCCTGTTGCGATCTATAGAGTTCGGAATCTTTGTACAATTTATTGTTACCCTTCATTGTGATAACTAGGCAACTATTAATATTGTCAATAACCCAATTGTTCACGAACATACTAACATATCGAGGTGGATTGTCACTTTGCTTGTGATCTCGTTAAAGAAACATGTTAGAAAATAGTTTTCCTATTTCATGTATCTCTTTACTATTTTCCTATTCATGTTGGGTCTACTATGTAAATAGTCTTTGTCTATATAATAAAGGAGAGCACACCCTAACTGGGTATCGCTTTGACCCAAATACTCTCACATGGTATCAGAGCGTACTTGGCTGTTGCAACCCTAGCCGCCGCCTCTTCCCCCTCCCTCAATCCGTCTCCTTCTTCCTTCTTCTTCGGTTGCATCCGTCGTCGTCGGCAAAGCAGGACAACCGGCGGAGGCTCTCCTCACCAGGCGGCCAGTCCTCCTCTGATCCATCAAGACACGGTGGCTGCTTGAAGGAGAGGACGAGAACCCCTCATTTTATCCCAGAGAAGGAAGGAGGAGCACCTTTCTTCTCACCCTCTTTCCTCTCCACGTAGTCCCCGTACGTGGATGAGTGCCCACATCTCTCGGGGCTACTGATGCGTCAGCTTCGCATCATCAAGTGATTTGTGACGGTGTTAATTCCCGTCACATCTCCCTGGCGCATCTTCCTGGGGCTATCCTCTCTCCGGCACATCTTCTTGGAGTTGTTCCTCACCGTTTGACGGAGCCAATTCCCGTCAACGTATACGTCTGCCGCCGCCAAACACGACGTGTATCCCAGGAAACACGGCGTGTTGCCGTCACAGACTTCTGTTTTGACGGCGCTGATTACAAAAGCTACAATGTGTCCTAGGCTCCTAGCTGGTGAAAGTTACACCTCCGAATCTGTATACGACGTGTCCCCTAGCAACACGACGTGTGAAAATTCTGTCAGAGGTCTCTAGCAACTCACACGACGTGTGAAAAATCAGACACGGCGTGTTGAGCACCTGGAGTATTCTGTTGTCAACTCACACGACGTGTGGAAATACAGACATGTCGTGCACTACTCAGACACGGCGTGTTCCGTCCTCGACACGACGTGTCATTCACTCTGTATACTATTTTCTTCTTGATTCTTCAATATGGCAGATGCCAAGCCTACTGCTTCCCCTACATTCATCTACAACGACCAGTCTCATATCACTTCTGTGAAGCTTAACTCTCAGAACTATCTTCTTTGGATGAATGCTATCTACACTGTGCTTGAATCTCGTGAGAAGGTGGACATTATTAAGTCGGAGCTTCCTGATGAAGGCAACAAAGACTACCCTACTCGGCGGAAAAACAATGGGTTGGTGAAGTGATGGCTATGGAATAGCATGGAGCCTCAGATTGCGTCTAGATTCATGTTCTATTCTACAGCCAAAAAAAATCTGGGAAGTTGCAAAGAAACATTTTTCTCATGAGAAGAATGATCTTCGTCTATATGCAGTTTATGACCGCCTCTTTGCAGAGAAACAAAGTAGTCGCTCTCTTGAGGATTTTTTGGTACTATCCAGTCTATTTCTCAAGAACTCAGCTTTTACCAGTCACTAAAGACTGATGAACAGATGAAGAACCGAGATGATCTAGTGACAGCAAGGTTTCTATCCGACTTAAATCCTATGTATGCCTCAGCTAGGAGTGTTATTCCAGCTACGGACAAATTACCAAGTCTTGAAGAAGCCTTTGTACGAATTCAACAATCATCTTTTGAATCCTTCTCCGTCGCTCCAGTAGACCACCGTACTGAAACTCAGGCGTGTCTTGTCGCTGCTGCCAAAGGAATGGGACGAGGTGCTGCCAAGGACGAGGTGTTGGAGGCAATCGTCCAAAATGTACTTTCTGTGGGAAACTTGAACATGTAGAAGAAAAATGCCATTCTAAGCATGGTCGAGCTCCAACTGGAGTTGCACATTATATTGCCAATTCATCTGACCATCTGCAGTAAGGGTATCTAGACACATGCAATCAGATGTCACAATCTCCAAGGAGGAATATGACCGTCTTCTATAAGCTACTCCATAGGCTTCCCTTGGCGCCTCCGTCAATTAAGCTTCAGACGCAAGTAACCCGGGGATCACTTGTTGCCTCTCATCCATCCTCTACATGGGTAGTGGATTTTGGGGCCTCCCAACATATGACGGGTATACGCTCTATGTTTCTTTCCTCTGACTCCATATATCCCACATTCCTCTGTGACACTAGCTGATGGTTCTGTCAGAAGCGTCCAAGCATGAGGCATCGTACAAGCGTCATCTAATTTGACTTTACAATATGTTCATTATGTTCCAGACTTTATATTTAACTTTGTAGAGAATCAGGGTTTCAGAGAGCATAGGGTTGCACAAAGTGTGCACCCTCATATATATAACACTGTGACAATTACAGAGAGGTCCATACAGAATAAACAAATAACAAAATAAATAACAGAATATAGAAAACATATATTGTAACACTCCCCCTCAAGTTGGAGCATAGATATCAATCATGCCCAACTTGTCCACCAGTGTGCAGAAATGCTTCTTAGCCAGAAGTTTCGTGAAGACATCAGCAACTTGATCTTCAGATCTCGTGAAAGGAGTGCAAATTTTACCAGCCAGAACAGACTCTCGAATAAAATGGCAATCCACCTCAATATGCTTGGTGCGCTCATGATAAACAGGATTATTGGCAATGAAAATAGCAGCTCTATTGTCACAGTGCATAGGAATCGCATAAGAAGATTCAATCCCAAGTTCATGCAAAAGAGAGCGCACCCAGAGCAGTTCACAAGCAGTATGGGCCATAGCCCTGTATTCAGCTTCAGCACTGGAGCGAGCTACAACATTTTGTTTCTTGCTCCTCCAAGTCACCAAGTTACCCCCTACATAGGTACAGTAGCCAGAGGTGGATTTCCTGTCAATCCTGCTGCCCGCATAATCTGAATCAGAATAGCCTTCAAGTTTACAGTGTCCAGATTTCTTGTAATGCAAACCTTTGCCAGGTGCCCTTTTTAAGTATCTCAGAATGTGACATACAGCATCCCAATGACACTGTCTAGGCTTGTCCAAGTACCTGCTCAGAAGACCCACAGCAGTAGTAATATCAGGACGAGTAACAGTCAGATAAATCAATTTCCCAATAAGTCTCCTGTATTTCTTTGGCTCAGAAAACATAGGTGAAGTATCATCGTCCCAATCAACATTGGGATCCATAGGAGTATCTGAAGGTCTTGCTCCCATCATACCAGTTTCCTGCAAGATATCAAGTACATATTTCCTTTGGGACAATACAAGAGCACTAGAGTTCCTGGAAACCTCTATACCCAGAAAGTATCGTAATCTGCCCAAGTCTTTGGTAGCAAAATGCTTACCCAAATGAGTTTTTGTGGCCTGAATACCTGCAAAATCACTGCCTGAAATAATGATATCATCTACATAGACAATCAGAATAATAATCCCTGCAGACGTTTTCTTCGTGAAGACAGAGTGATCCACTTGAGACCGTAGAAAGCCAAAATCAGAAAGAATCCTGCTTAATTTATCAAACCAGGCACGTGGACTTTGCTTAAGCCCATAAATAGATTTTTTAAGCCGACAAACTTTATGAGACTCCCCCTGAGCAACAAACCCAGGAGGTTGCTCCATGTAAACCTCTTCCTGCAAATCACCATATAAGAAAGCATTCTTCACATCAAGCTGTAGAAGGGGCCAGTCAGAGTTTACAGCTACAGATAACAATATTCTAACAGAATTCAAGCGAGCAACAGGGGAAAAAGTCTCAAAAATAGTCAATGCCGTAGGTCTGAGTATATCCTTTGGCAACTAATCGAGCTTTCAACCGTTCAACTGTACCGTCCGGTTGATATTTGACAGTGTAAACCCAGCGACAACCAACAGGCTTGCACTGAGGAGGAGGATCCACCAGCTCCCAAGTGTCTCTATCAGTCAAAGCTGTCATCTCATCCTGCATAGCAGAAGTCCATGCTGTACTCCGCAGAGCATCCTGAATAGACTTAGGAACAGTAACAGCAGATAAGGCATGTACAAAATCACGCGCCGGAGCAGTGAGATGATCAGTAGATACAAAATGAGCAATACGATGAGACGTGCAGGAACGAGTTCCTTTGCGAAGAGCAATAGGAATATGTAAATCAGATTGTACCTCAGGAGAAGCAGAACCTTCTGGAGGTGAAGATTGGTCGGCTGGGGGGGGTACAGGAGAAGAAGGTGCTTTGTTCCTGCGCTGATAAACACGAAGCTGAGGACGAACTGGCATCTCAGTATCAACTGTCTCAGGTACACAATCAGACAGAATCGGCAAGGGTGGTGCAATGAGATCTGGTTGTAATTTGTCTCCCGCAGATGAATAAAAAGGAGTGTCCTCAAAAAATACCACATCACTACTAGTCAACCACTTCCTCGTAGCAGGATTATAACAGCGATAGCCTTTTTGAGTCCTCGAATATCCCAAGAAAATACATTTAGTTGCACGAGGCGAGAGTTTATCAGAAGACGGGCCAAGAAGACGGACAAAACACGTGCAACCAAAAATCCGTGGAGGAACAGAAAACAAGGGTGCCTCCGGATGTAAAACTTGAAACGGGATTTTGTTACCAATAACCGATGAGGGCATACGATTAATAAGAAAACAAGCAGTCATAACCGCTTCTGGCCAATAAGAACGAGGAACATGTGAATGTAACATGATAGTGTGGGCCACTTCTAATAAATGACGATTCTTCCTTTCTGCAACACCATTCTGTTGTGGTGTATAGGCACAAGAGGTTTGATGTAAAGTTCCAACAGTTTTACAAAAACATTCCACATCTTTTTGAACAAACTCCAAAGCATTATCAGTTCTAAAAATTTTAATAGGCACACCAAACTGAGTTTTAATTTCAGCAAAAAAGAACTTTATTGTAGATAGCACTTCGGATCTACTTTTCAACAGAAATAGCCAAGTAGTCCGCGAAAAATCATCAATGAACAAAATAAAGTATCTATAACCAGACACACTTGGTACATTACATGGTCCCCACACATCAGAATGTACTATATCAAAAATATGCCTGCTGCTCATAGAACTGCGCCGCGGATATACCGATCTAGTCTGTTTACCCAATTGGCAAGACTCACACTGGAGACTACAGCTACTCATATCAGGAAATAAATGGCGCAGTTTGTCAGAAGAAGGATGTCCCAGCCGGTAATGCCACTGTAAAGTAGAGACTGATGCAGATAGAGCTGAAACTTTAGTAGACTTTGGCATCTCGTCCAAGTAGTAGAGACCATCAGCACCTTCATACCCCCCACCAATCTTCATCCTCGTGAGAAGGTCTTGAAAAATGCAAGAGCCAGGACGGAATGTCAGGCTACAGTTCAAATTCCTTACAAGTTTGCTCACAGATAATAAATTCATAGGAAAGTTAGGCACATATAAGGCAGATTTGATAAAAGACTGAGAAATAATGTCCCCAATGCCAGAAACAGAAGATCTAGATCCATCAGCAACCATAACTGTAGATTTATGAGCAGGTTTAGAGATAAACTTAAACAAAGCCCGATTTCCAGAAATATGGGAGGATGCACCAGAGTCAATCACCCATTTATTATTACCAGATGGAGGAGGCAAATGTGAACTCAAAAAAGCAGTATCATAACCAGTATGGGCAGCATGAGCTCCACTCGTGGATGCGTCAGAAGAGGAACCACCACGCTCCAAAAGAAGACGTTCGACTTCAGCCCGAATGTAGTCAGCAGTAGCAGTGTCCGCAGTGTCGGGTGTAGAAGGATGTGCAGCACCCTCAGAAGCAGCAGTGGAAGAATCAGCAACAGTGTTTGCCCATTCAGGTTTTCCATACTTCTCCCAACATTTTTCTTCAATGTGGTTCGTCCGACCACAGTAAGAACACAAACGGGATCCAGGCGAAGGTCGCGCAGTAGTAGTAGTAGCAGGAGGGGCCCCACGCCCAGCAGTAGGAGAACGACCACGCCCTGCACCAAGGGGAGGACGTCCATCAGAAGAGCGGCCACGACCACGACCGCGACCACGGCCACGACCACCCCAGGCAGCTAAGGCAGTAGAGTCCCCAACATCTGGTGTCGGGGAGGAAAGACGCAAAAGTCGCTGGTAGGCACTCCGAAGGGAAGGCAGTGGATCACCAGCCAGAATCTGATCCACAACTCCAGCATAGGAGTCAGGCAAGCCACTCAAAAACTGAATCAGCTGTAGCTCATCGCGCTGTTTGCGCATAGTCGCCAGATCCGTGGACAAGGGATGATACGTCTCCAGTTCACCCCACAACCCGGTGAACGTAGAGAAGTAATCGGCGATATCAGTACCAGTGAAGGTGAGACGACTAAGCTGTTTGTTGATATCAAACACTTTCTTCGGATTCTGGCTGTGGGAGAAGGTGCCAGCAAGTTCATCCCACATCTCCTTTGCCGTAGGTAATCGGAGAAGAGTCACACTAATCTTCTCAACCGAGCTGTTGAGAATCCAGGTCATCACTGTTGAGTCATCACGGACCCAATCATCATAGGCTTTGACGTCCTTCAAATCAGCATCTTCAGCAGGCTGTGGTGGACCGGCACGAATGAGATGGGAATATTTCCCTTGTGATTTAGCATATATCACAAAGGAACAGACCCACAGCTGGTAGTTGCGTCCGTCAAGTTTGACCGTAGTAACTTGACGACGCAGATCATCAGTCGAGGACGCCATCAGAAAGGCAAGCACAGCAGGCAGGCAAGACAGGCAGGTAGACGATCACACGGGACCTCTCACATACATACTACACCAAGGTGTAGTAGAAGACCCGGAGGCCGAAGCCTACACGGGCAGGCAGGTACAAACAACACGAACCGACGAAGGCCCTAGCCGAACAACGTACCGATCTCCCCCGGAAGACTAAACTAGGCCAGATCTATCAACCCGGCAGCGCACCTGCTGTGCGAACAACACCAACGGTTGCTCAAGCACTAGCGGAGCACCAAGCCAGGAGAGTAGACGGACCGGGAGCCGGCGGGAGACGGTAGACTAGGCCAGGGAGGCGGCCGGCCGGCGGGCTGGACCTGCCCCGGCGGCGGCGGCGGTGGGCTACCGCTGCAGCCCCGGCGGCTGCGGCAGCTGCTGCTGCTGCCCCCGGCGGCGGCGGCGCCTGCTGCGGCTGCCCCCGGCGGCGGCGCCTGCTGCGGCTGCCCCCGGCGGCGGCGGCGCCTGCGGCTGCCTGGGCCGGCGGCTGCTGCTGTCGCCCGGGCCGGCGGCGGCGGCTGCGGGCTAGCCGGCGGTGGGCGCGGGCGGGGGGGGGGGGGGGGCGGCGCCGGAGAGGGAGGGAGGGAGAGAGAGGCCCTAGGTCTGGACCTGCTCTGATACCATGTAGAGAATCAGGGTTTCAGAGAGCATAGGGTTGCACAAAGTGTGCACCCTCATATATATAACACTGTGACAATTACAGAGAGGTCCATACAGAATAAACAAATAACAAAATAAATAACAGAATATAGAAAACATATATTGTAACAAACTTAATGTTAGTTGCTAAGCTGGTTGATTCTTTGAAATACTTGGTAATCTTTGGAGACTCTTTCTTTGTGTTACAGGATCCCAGGAGTTGGAAGACGATTGGTGGGGGAGCTGGGAAAGGTGATCTCTATTTCTTTGAAGGTGGTCGCCCAGCTCGCCAGATTCCTTCCACCTCATCCACCGTTTTCAGCAGTTATCCCTTGCAATGGCATTGTCGCTATGGACATCCATCCCTACAAAGTCTTCAGAAGCTTGTCCCAGGCTTAGCCTCTATTAAGTCGTTAGAGTGTTAGTCATGTCAGTTAGGCAAGCATCATCGTCTTTCTTTTCCGAGTCGCATTGTGAAACGCTCTAAGCGTCCTTTTGATCTTATTCATAGTGATGTCTGGGGTCCTGTTAAAGAGCCAAGTTATAATGGTTTCGATATTTTATGTTTTTCATTGATGATTTATCCTGCATGACTTGGGTTTATTTACTTAAGTCTCGTGATGAAGTCCTGTCTGTTATTCAAACTTTTCATCAGTTGATAAAAATTCAGTTTGATGCTCATATTAAGACTCTTCGTACTGATAATGCTCTTGAATATGTTTAAAAGGTTGTATCGACGTTCTGTAATTCTGTTGGCATGATTCACAAGACGACTTGTCCTCATTCCCCAACAAAATGGGGTTGTTGAGCGCAAAAATCATCACTTACTTGATGTCGCCTGTACTCTGTTGTTTCAAATGTCTGTGCCTAAGAGATATTGGTCTAATGTTCTTCTCACTGCTTGTTTCTTGATTAATCGCCAATCATCCTCTGTATTACAAGGGGCTACTCCCTTCTCTATTTTACGACCTGACGAGCAACCCTTTCTTGTTCGTCTTCGTGTGTTTGGATGCAATGCGTTTGTCCACGTGTTTGATCCCCGAGCTGACAAGTTGTCTCCTCGCCCAGTTTGAACCGTCTTTCTGGGATATTCTCCCACACAGAAGGGATACAGGTGTTATTGTCCTCGTCTTCGTCGTCTCTTTGTGTCGGCTGACGTTACCTTTCATGAGTCTACTCCGTTCTTTAGTGACTTTGTTCAGAGGAGGAGCAAAATCCTGAGAGTGACTACATCTTTGAGCGTGAGAGAGAGCCACCTCTTCTTGTGTCGTGTGATGAGAGTGTTATTGATATCACCCCACCATCACCACCACCACCATCACCTCCACCATTGCCTCCATCCTTTCCCCTAGTTTACACCAGGCGAGCAGGGTGTCGCCAAGAGAATGTAGCGTCATCAGTCCAACAGCATGCCTCCTCATCGTCTGCTACTCCTGTGGTATCTGTTTCTACTGAGAGTTCTATTGATGCTTCAGTGTCAGATTTACATCTTTCAGTTACAACTCGAAAAGGTGTCCAGTCCTGCACTATCTGTCATCCTTTGGCAAATGTGTGTTGCTTGTCTCATTTGTCGACTGTAGCTCGCATGTTTGCTCTTCAACTAGACTCTACGGTTGTTCCTCATTCTTATAAGGAAACAGCCCGCCATGATGGTTGGGTCCGCGCTATAGACAGTGAGATGGCAGCACTTAATGAGAACCCTACCTGCGACTTGGTGGATATTCCTCCTGGCAAGTCTGTTGTAGGTTGTCGTTGGATTTTACACTGTCAAACAGAAACCCGATGGGTCTATTGATCGCTTGAAGGCGCGTCTGGTGGCAAAGGGGCACACTCAGACACATGGTGTCGACTTCTTTGAGACTTTCTCCAATGGCTAGGATAAGTTTTGTGTGAATTCTTGTTTATGTTGCTACTCATTATTCCTGGCCTCTTCTTCAGTTGGATGTCAAGAATGCCTTTCTTCATGGTGATCTTCTTGAGGAGGTGTACATGGTGCAACCTCCTGGTATGTTGCTCAGGGGGAGTGTCAAAAGGTATGCAAGTTTAAGAAATCTTTGTATGGTCTATATGCAATCACCTCGGGCATGGTTTGATAAATTCAGTGTTGCACTTATACAATTTGGGTTCACCCGGTCTTCTACTGATCACTCACTCTTTGTGCATAAGTCTTCAAGTGGCACCATTATTCTAGCTATTTATGTAGATGATATTGTCATCACAGATGATAACTCTACTGGCATTCTACAACTCAAGACATGGCTGCAAACACAATTTCAGACGAAAGATCTGGGTAATCTTCGATATTTCCTTGGCATTGAAGTCCTATGCTCCAAGAAAGGAACAAATCTCTCTCAGAGAAAATATGTCCTTGATCTGCTTGCAGAGACAAGCAAGGCACGGTGTAAACCTGTCTCCATGCCTATGGACTATCATACCAAGACTTCTATTTATGATGACAGTGTGTTTTCTGATCCAGCAAAGTATACAAGGATTGTAGGGAAACTGATCTACTTGACAGTTACTCGGCCTGATATTTCTTAGGTTGTTGGAGTGATTAGCCAGTTTATGAGTGTGCGCCTAAGATGTCACATTGGATGGCAGTCACCCATCACCCAGATCCTTCGGTACATCAAAGGATCTCCAGGGAAGGGCCTTACTTTACGGGGCAAAACTTTACACATACATCCTTAAAACTCACTGGGTTCACTGATGTTGATTAGGTTGGTGATGTTGGAGATAAACGATCTACTTCTGGATATTGTGTGTTTATTGGGTCACATTTGGTGACTTGGAAGAGCAAGAAACAGAATGTGGTAGCAGGATCCAACACAAAAGTCGAATATCGAGCCATGGCACAAGCTTGTTGTGAGCTATAGTAGGTTGTGTCTGTTTTGTTAGAAATGGGCGTGTCTGTTAAGACCCCTATTTCTCTCATGTGTGATAACTAGGCATCCATTCATATTGCTAGCAATCCAGTGTTTCATGAGAGGACCAAGCACATAGAAGTGGACTGCCATTTTGTTTGTGATTTATTGCTCTCCAAGAAGATTCAGACTCCTCATGTTAGGACTGATCAGCAAGTGGCAGATATCTTCACCAAGCCACTTCCATCTTCAACTTTCAAGCATATGACTTCCAAGATGGGCAAGCATGATGTGTATGCTCCAGCTTGTGGGGGAGTGTTAGAAAATAGTTTTCCTATTTTATGTATCTCTTTACTATTTCCTATTCCTGTTGGGTCTACTATGTAAATAGTCTTTATCTATATCATAAAGGAGAGCACACCTTAACTGGGTATTGCTTTGATCCAAATCCTCTCACAAAACAAATATTATCACGACCCCTGAAAACAGATGATCAAGTGGTTGATGTTCTAACGAAATGGCTACCTCTAGATTTACTCCAACATATGTATCACAAGCTAGGACTAGATGACGTGTACTCTCCAATTTGGGGGAATGTTGGCATTATCTATTGGGCTTACGCCCAGATATGATTTTTTTGTACTTGTTCGTTAATAGACTTAAGTAAATCCATGTACCACTTAAGTATATGTCTAATCCATCTTCTCTGTAATCCTCATATATAGGACCCTCTTGTAAAGAAATTTTCTTTAGTTAAATTTCTAAAGCTTTCATTAAAGAGCTTGAGGATATCTTGTGGATACCTAAGTAAATTATTGCACTATAAGAGAGCCAAATATATCAACTACTAAAGAACTGAAAGAAAAGGGAAGGTATGTCATGCGTGAGTAGGGATGGCAAAATACAAACAAAAAAAAATGAATCAACCACATGACATTCGAACTGCTCCATTGCTTAAATCTAAAATGGATATCCACTCCATTTGCATGGTTTTGGTGGATTTTTTACAACTGGTTATTTATAAGACGTCCATACAAACCGATCTACAATGTGTGTATATGGCACTCAACGGCTACGTTCTCTCCCAAGTCTCCACCACGAAGTTGGTCCATTTCTCAGCCATGGATCCTTAACATGAAAAGTATTCTAGTCAAATAGCACCTTTGACCAATACCTAACATGTGCTTAATGCTCACCCCCCACTGTTGCATGCCATCACCTTCTCCAACGACGGTGACAATGCTAGACGGCGGAGTGGACTGCGATGACAACCCCATCTAACCTTGTTCAGTTGATGACATACAAGAACAAAGTAGCTTCCTACGAGGCTAGGATCCCTGAACTACATCTCTTTTAGCTCCGACCACACCACTTCCGGTCCTGCTCCACGACAGCCCCCCTCCATTCCCACCAAATGTCATACTCATCGACGTTGCCTCCGTCGTCGCCTCTATCCTAGTCAGATGTCATGCACTTGCTACCGCTTCACAACCTCCATCTCTATTTGTCGGGCGCCATTCACTCATCGTCGTCGTTGCCGCCTCCCTGTCTTCCAGATGTCCTGCACCCCATATCGTGCGGCCTAGGGGTGAGCCGTGAGCATCGATCCAAAACCTAACCGGACCGAAGACCGTATTTGTGCAAAAGTATAGACCGCAGTTCGGGCCTTTTGAAGTAGGACTAGACCGAGACGGGACCTTTTCAAAGTAGGATCGGGACCGGACCGGACCGTTTGAACCGTAATCAGAACTTTTAAGCATTCCATAACTTGGTTAATAGTAAAGTTTTCATAATTTTAATTACATCTAACTATTGTTTAGCATTACTATCAAACATTTACACTACTAGTATTGTAATATCACATTTATACTTTTGACATAATAAAATTTCATATTTAATGGCATTTTACATATTAAACCGTCCACGATCTGGACCGCGGTCTGACTGGTTTTTGACCGGCCCACAAACCGAATTTCCAAAAATTCTGGACAGCAGACCGGACCGAACTTGAAACGGTCTGGGACCATCCGGTTTTGCGGTCTGGACCATCATTTGCTCACCCCTAGTGCCGCCACCACCGCTTCCTTCCATGTAGGCGACTAAAAACATATCTAGTAGCAACACTAAGCATGCAGGAGGAAGCAGTCGTTGCACGAATATGTACTGATGACGATGACGATGACACATTCATCATGGACGATGATGATGGCGTCGTAGGAAAAGTAGCAGCAACGAATGATCAATTGATCGGCGAGTGGAGAACAAAGTGATCAGGAGAAGGTTTTTGAAAAGTAAAGTAGGCTTATCATGTGTAACGGAGACAAGAGGTCCCCACCATAGCAACAAAGGCAAAGCGTGTGAATAGTGTGACTAGTATAAGCGACACCACCAGCTGATAATTACGGTTGTCCAAAGCATCATCCAGCGAGACCATTGGGTATTCGTGTTTAACAGTGTGGTTAGGGGTGGATGATACGGATGATCCTGCCATCCCTATGCATGAGATCACCTAGACTGTTATTAGCAAATAAATTTATATATTAACATTACGAAATGAGTGAAACAGATGTAGTGTAAAACTCAAGTTCTTTGCAATGGTAGAAAGAAATAGATACAGTATCAGGTTAGTAGGCTATTCAAGTTTAAACTTTTATAATATCATTAACTATTCAGATAGCATGCAAGTCATACCCTCCTGTCGTCTTTGTCGTCTTCAACATGTGAAACAGGCTTTTCTTTTTACTGCTGGATCCCCAAATGCTGGAATGTAAAGGCTCAATAATTTCCAAATTCTGAATGCTGTAGAGATATCAAGTGCATGCACTTATCAGCAATATATGGCAAAAAATTAACCACTTACAGTGAATATTACATAGCACAAGTACTAATCTACAGAGTACTGCAAGTGTTCTTAAGACAGAGATTTGCATCTTTAAACCTTGTTCCAGACACCGATGAATTACCTAGTTGAATCAATGTTCATATGATCAAAAGAACCATTAAATGTCACCTGCAAGTATTTGTTTGACAAAAACATATAAGAGCAGATTCACATGGTTGTCATCTTGTAAGTTAATAGGACTGATAAGATTAGAAATAGATATATAAAGATGGATAAATATTAACTGTATGACATTGTAGCTTGGATGAACACATTGCTACAGTTGTGGTGCTATGCCACTATTTCATTGTAATGCAACTTTGCAAGCATAATCTTTCAAGCTAAGCAACTGATGACGAAGATCTACTTTGACAACTCGCTGATTTTTTAAGTGCAGATTCCATATCATATCCATTAGCACATAAATATCCAACGAGAAAATAGACTTTTTTTGTGAGTATGCCATTTACTCTTCTACAAATGAAACACTTTAGGGAAGGACTCAAGGTGCAACACAACATAGAATCTCGTGTGTTCCAGTGAAACTAAAGTGCAATCCAATTTCAAGGTAGTATGTAATAAAATGAAAACCAATATATGTTGTTAATATATATATATATAGAGAGAGAGAGAGAGAGTCAGGCTAGAATACACTCGAGTGTATCCGGAGCGAAATACACTCAAGTAGTATTTCATGATGCAATATTTTTTTTGAAAATCTAATCCGTTGATCTTCTTAAACATCTCGTGAACAATGCATACGCAAAATTTGAGCACATTTGGATATGTATAGCTCATGTTATGAAGACCGCAAAAATTATGCATTACAAATTAGTTTTGCGCGTCGATTTTGTTGCCCTTGGATGAGTGACTTACACTCATCCAAATGGGCTCAAAATTTGTATGTAATCTAGTTATAGTATGACGGTGAAGATCAACGGTTTACATTTTGAAAAAAATAGTCTTGATATGCAAACACACTTGAGTGTATTCGTGTGATCCGTACACTCGAGTGTATTCTAGCCTAACTCTATATATATATATATATATATATATATATATATATATATGTCTTTATGTAGTGTTTTGCTAATTTACTTTTATATATGGACCTCTCTGTAAATGTTCTGCTATTATATATACAAGGGTACACACATTGTGTAACCCTATGCTCTCCAGTTTCACGTGTTCTGTTTCATGGTACCAGAGGAGGACTGATCTGAGTCCTCCCTCACCCGGCGCCGCCACCCTCCCACCCTTCCCCCCCCGCCGCCCACCCGTCGGGCGCCGCCTTCCACAGCCCACAGCCGCCGGCCGTGCTGCAGCAGCGCCGCGCGGCTGCCGTGCCGCCGGTGCAGCCCGCTGTCGGGCTAGTCCGCCGTTGTTGGGCTCTGAACTGCCCGCAGTTGTCTGGTAGCTTGACTCCCTACCGAAAAACACCTTCGGATCTGCCTTTTTTGTGCATTCCCGTGTGGTCGGTTGAGCCACCGGGTTCCTTGATGCGCTCTGGCGGGTAGCCCGTATGTGAGGGGTCCCTCCGATCTGTAGATTTGTGCCTATTGTTGCCTACCTGAGGACGTAGGCAGCCTTCTACTGCCTGGTTCTGCCTTCGGCTGCCTGCCTATTTCTCCGGGAGTTGATCTGCTTCTACCTCATGGCGTCTACACATGAGGATCTGCGCCGTCAGGTTACAACTGTAAAGATGGATGGGAGAAACTACTAGTACTAGGTGTGCTCCATGCAGATATATGTCAAATCACAGGGAGAGATGTCTCACTTGATGCATGATCCGCCTCCCGTGCCTGCTGCAACTGCCGACTCAAAAGATGCGAAAGCCTATGATGACTGGGTAAAAGATGATTCTACGGTTATGACATGGATTCTGAATAGTAGTGGGACCAAGATCAGTGTCACGCTATTATACCTACAGACGGCAAAGCAGATGTGGGATCAGCTTGCCAGTACCTATTCACACAGTCAGAACCCCAAGAAAGTGTTCGATATCAACAAGCAGCTTAGCCGCATGCGCTTCTCGGGATCTGACCTGACAGACTACTTTTCTACTTTCAAGGGATTGTGGGGGGAGTTGGAAGCCTACCACCCCTTGCCTACTGATTTGGCTACGATGCAACGTCAGCGCCAGGTGTTGCAAGTAGTTCAATTTCTCTGTGGCCTACCTGATTCCTTTGCTAGGGTAGTGGATCAGATCCTAGCCAGTGATTCGCTACCTACTCTACAGAGTGCCTTTCAGCGTCTACAGCGCTTGCCTGCATCGTCATCTGAGACACCCACTAACACTGGTGATACTACTGCTTTTGCTACAATGCCTGGACGCGGTCGCGGTCGTGGACGCGGTCGCGGTCGTGGACGCGGTCGCGGTCGCGGCCGTGTACGCGGTTGCGGCCGTGTATGCGGTCGCGGCCGTGTACGCGGTCGCTCTCACGACATTGGCCCTCCCCTTGGTGCTGGCAGGGGGACGAACTCTTCAGGTCGTAGAGCATCTTCTGAACTTGCTACTGTTGTTGCTCGCCCTCAGACTGGCCAATGCTACAACTTTTATGGCCGGTCTACCCATGTTGAAGATAAATGCTGGGAGAAATACGGCAAACCAGCTTGGGCCAATGCGACCACTGATGCTATACCCAGCCTGATGCCTCGGGTACTTCTACTGCTGACTTCATCTGTGCTGAGGTCGAGCGCCTGTTGCTTGAGCATACTGGCTCATCGTCTGTTGCCACCACCTCTGGAGCGCATGCTGCGACGTACTCTGGTTATGATATTGCCTTCCTCACTGCACCATCTTCTAGTTCTGGTAATACGAAATGGGTTATTGATTCGGGCGCATCTTCTCATATTTCTGGGAATCGGTCATTGTTCAAAAATTTATCTAGACCGATTACTAATTCGTCTGTTATGCTTGCTGATGGCTCCAAGTCTGTTGTTTCGGGGATTGGAGACATTGTGTCTGATATCATGTTAAAATTTGCTCTTTATGTGCCTCGTTTTCCACTGGATTTATTATCTGTTAGCAAGACACTGCGTAGCCTGAACTGTAGCCTGACCTTAGTACCTGGTTCATGTGTTTTTCAGGACCTTCGCACGAGGATGAAGATTGGTGGGGGCATGAAGGATCTGATGGCTTGTACTACCTGGACAATCTGAAAAGAGTGGACGATATGGCTCTGGCTTCTGCATTATCTTCTTCGGTATCGGCTTTACAGTGGCACTACAGACTTGGGCACCCTTCATCTAAGAAACTGTGCCATATTGTATCTGATGTAGGAACAAATGTGTTTCAATGTGAATCATGTCAGTTAGGCAAACAGACTAGGGTTGTTTATCCTAAACGTTCTCAGATTAGTAGTAGAAATGTTTTTGATCTTGTTCATGCTGATGTATGGGGTCCATGTCATGTCCCTAGTCTATTTGGCAACAAATATTTTATTCTGTTTATTGATGATTTTTCTCGGGCCACTTGGTTATTTCTTTTGAAAAATCGATCTGAAGTGTTGTCCACAATTAAATTCTTTTTTGCTGAGGTGAAAACACAATACTCTATGCATGTTAAAATTTTTAGAACTGATAATGCACTTGAATTTGTTCAAAAAGATATCGAGTTATTGTGTAAATCAGTTGGCACTATACACTAGACTTCTTGTGCATACACACCTCAGCAGAATGGCATTGCTGAAAGGAAGAATAGACACTTGCTAGAGGTTGCAAGAACTATTATGTTGCATGCTAATGTACCTCGATTATTCTGGCCAGAAGCCATCTTGACTCCTGCTTTCTAATAAATCGAATGCCTTCTTCAGTGATTGGAAATAAAATACCTGTACAAATTCTGAAACCTAACAAACCCTTGTTTGTTGTACCTCCTCGCATATTTGGCTCTACATGCTTTGTAAAGGTGCTTGGTCCTACTCATGACAAACTATCTCCACGTGCTGAAAAATGCATTTTTTTGGAGTATTCTCGTACACAGAAATGGTATAAATGCTATAGTCCAACTACAAAGAGATGGTTCACAAGCAGCGATGTAGTCTTTTTTGAGGGTACAGCCAACTACTCTACTAAAGGAGATAGTCTTCATTCTGAGCTTATTGCTTCTCCGTTGCCTATTACTAGTAAATGTGTTTCTGATGATACTATTCCTGTACAACCGACACCTCCTCTTATTGTTTATCAGCGCAGGAACATATCTCAACCTGCACAAGAACCCCCCCTTCCAAGCCAATCTTCTCCTCCAGAAGGTTCTGCGTCACCTGAGGTAATCTCTGATCTTGATGTACCTATTGCTCTTAGGAAGGGTACCCGTTCCTACACTATCCACAATATTGCTAACCATGTCTCAATTGTCCATTTAAGTGTTCATGCTAGCAACTTTGTCACTGCTTTATCTGCTATTGCCATTCCAAAGACTGTACAGGATGTCTTGCAAAGTACAGCTTGGACTACTGCTATGAAGGAGGAGATGCTTGCTCTTGTTGATAGACAGACTTGGGAGTTGGTGGATCCACCTCCTCAGTGTAAGCATGTAGGCTGCAGATGGGTTTATGTTGTCAAATATCAACCAGATGGTACTGTAGAACGTCTGAAGGCACGCCTTGTTGCTAAAGGGTATACACAGACTTATGGTATTGATTATTTTGAAACTTTTTCACCTGTTTCCCGTCTTAATTCTGTCAGAGTTCTACTATTTGTTGTTGTTAACCGTGACTGGCCTCTATTACAACTGGATGTTAAAAATGCCTTCTTATATGGTGATCTGCAAGAGGAAGTTTATATGGAGCAACCTCCTGGGTTTGTTGCTCAGGGGGAGTCACATAAAGTCTGCAGGCTGAAGAAATCTATCTATGGGCTCAAACAGAGTCCTCGTGCTTGGTTTGATAAGTTAAGCAAAATTTTGACTGCCTTTCGTTTTCTGAGATCGCGGGTTGATCACTCTGTCTTTACAAAAAAGACTTCCTCTGGTATAGTGATACTTATTGTATACGTTGATGATATCATCCTATCTAGCAGTGATTCTATTGCTATTCAGGCTACTAAAGCTCATCTCTGCAAGCACTTTGCTACTAAAGATCTGGAAAAACTACGATACTTTCTGGGCATAGAAGTATCTAGAACTTCTAATGCTCTTGCTCTATCTCAAATGAAATATGTACTGGATCTTTTACAGAAAATTGGAATGCTTGGTGCAAGGCCAGCCGATACTCCTCTAGATCCCAATGTTAATTGGGATGATGATTCTTCTCCTATGTTTGTTGATAACAAAAATACAGGAGATTGATTGGTAAGATGATCTATCTGACGGTGACTAGAGCTGACATATCTACGACTGTGGGACTTCTTAGCAGGTACTTGGATAAACCCAGACAGTGTCACTGGGATGTTCTACGTAATATTTTGCGATATCTAAAGAAGTCACCTGGCAAGGGCCTCCATTAGAGGAAAAATGGGCACTGTTCTCTAGAAGGCTATTCTGATTCTGACTATGCAGGAAGCAAGATTGACAGGAAATCCACTTTTGGCTGTTGCACATCTGTAGGGGGTAATGTTGTCACCTGGCGCAGCAAGAAACAAAATGTTGTTGCTAGATCTAGTGTTGAAGCTGAATACAGGGCCATGGCCCATACTGCCTGTGAACTTCTGTGGGTGCAGTCTCTTCTGAAAGACTTTGGTGTTGAGTCTTCTTCTGCTATTCTGATGCACTGTGATAACAAAGCTGCTATTTTTATTGCCAACAATCATGTCTATCATGAGCGCACAAAACATATTGAGGTTGATTGTCACTTCATCAGGGAAGCTATTCTTTCTAGGAAAATATGCACTCCTTTCACCCGTTCTGAATACCAGGTTGCTGACATATTTACAAAGTTTTTGGTGAAGAAGCACTTCTGTTCTCTGGTGGACAAGTTAGGCATGATTGACATCTATGCTCCAACTTGAGGGGGAGTGTTAATATATATATATATATATATATATATATATATATATATATATATATATATATATATATATATATATATATATATATATATATATATATATGTATGTCTTTATGTAGTGTTTTGCTAATTTACTTTTATATATGGACCTCTCTATAATTTTTCTGTTATTATATATACAAGGGTACACACATTGTGTAACCCTATGCTCTCCAGTTTCACGTGTTCTGTTTCATATGTTATTTCCACAAACGCAACATCATGAAAACAATGAATGCCTGGTATATTCCAAGGTTGACATGTTATTTCAAAACTAACCAGGACTCACTTATTTTGGAAACAAAGAAGTCAACAATTGCAAAACAACCCCTTGAGCCATGCACAGATGCCAAGCAAGAAAATAAGAAAAGTTCGTGGAGAGGCCCTTTAACCAAGGAACGAGGTATCCGATTCCGATGCCGTTTCGACAACATGGAAACCAGAATTTTTAGAAATTTCGACAAAATTTTCGATAGATGCAACCGTGCCCATTTTGACGCCAAAATGAACGAATTAATTTATGACATTTTACAGATGTGATCTCTACACCTAAATGCATTGTTTTATGCAATAAAATTTTATGTGGGGGTAGGTTGGGGGGTGGTCCTTCATGTGGGAGGTAAGGGCACTGTCCTGTTTCTTGAGGATTTCGATGAAGGGTTTCGATGAGAAAATGAAGGAATTAAGTTATGCAATTATGCAAGAATGAGCTATATACATGCATGTACTAATTTGTGTTATAATATCAAATATTGGATATGTAGGGCATCCCCACACATTTTACTTGGGTTGATAATTTGTTGTTGATATTGACACAATAGTCAATCATTTCATTTGTCCCAAGAGCACTAGTGCAATGTTTCCAAGCTAAATCATTATTTGTTGGCGTGCTTGGCTTCCTAGCACCTTCACTGTCTAATAAACCACTACTAGGATACATGTCGTCTACATTGCAAAAACTAAAAAAGCATGCATTGCATAAGTATTTAATAATTTGAATAGCAAATACTAGGGAAATGCAATAAAATTATGATATATTATAAGGATATACTATGTATAAGTACTAAATGGTGAAATAACTCCAATTCCCCTTTGCTCTTCAAAAACAACAATAACAACAAGGATTGCAATTATCGAAATTTTCATCGAAATTTGGCGAAATTCATCAAAATCATCAAAATCGACATAGTCGCACATTTCGATACCAGATCTCATCGAAATCGAAATTTTTAGGCAAAATTTCGCCAATTTTGCCAAAACATCACTCCTTGCCTTTAACTTGATTATAAAACTTAACAAGCATACACAGTCATATAGCAAACCCTTTTTTTATTTCATGTCGGATAACTTCCGCGAGTCTCTCCTATAATGCACAGATAGATAATTGTCTAATGATGGGTCCATCATCTATGGCTGAAATCACTGAGGTGCCCCAAGTGTGTTACAATTGTAAAATCCAATTGACAAACAATACACGAATGGGCTCAATCTTTTCAAATCCATATGTATTCATCAGGACAGATCGAGCATCTTACAAAGCCACTATCAGCTAAGGACAAGTCTTCTAATACTAAGAAGGCAAAATGGACAGAGTGGGCCAAGCACAACTCTCGAATTATGTCTTGTCTTCTGAATAGTTGTGAACTTTTTATTTCTGCCAACATGATTCTTATCAAGCCTGCCAAGGAAGCCTAGGATCATCTCTGAAGTCCATTATGATGAAGGTAATGTGCCTTGCATCTTTGACTTATTCAAGCTGCTTCACCGCTTAAAACTAGAAGATTCCTCCTATTTTCCCCTCATTACGAGTCTTTCCCAGGGAACCTCAGGTGAACTGAAGGAATATCATATGCTCACCACTAATTTAGAATTGTTATAAAGGCAAGATGATGAAATAAAAAAAATTGTCAATTACTGGCATCGGTACCTACTACTTATGATGTTATGTGGAAATAGATGGTTGTCTATAACCCTCAGCTTACCATGGATTATGTGTATGCACGTCTATCTAGATAAGTCTCTTCTGTTGATGAACCTATTACCAGCGCAAGGATGGCTACATCACCATGGACAGCCCTTTCCAACATGCCTGGATCGCACGACTCAAGATTGGCATGCCACATGCCCATATAGGCCCCACCTACGGGAGGGGTTATGGCTCTGATACCATTTGTCAACACCTGGGCCCACAGCCCAAGGTTCTAGTAGAGTTTCAGGAATGATGAATGACCCCACAAACCACTACTAGCCTTAACTACGCGCCAAGGAAGAAAATGTCCGATTTCGATGTCGTTTCGCTGGTCACAGAAACATAAAATTTACTGAAATTTAGATGGAAATTTCGACAAATGCGTTCCTAATGTCTCGACGGCAAAATCAACGAATAAATTTATGAAATTTTACCAGAACTATCTACTAGTTTATATCAACTCAAATATGCAATAATATTTCATATTGGATATGTGGCGGTGGGGGTCTCCTCATGTGTGAGTGAAGGACCTTGAACTGTTTCAATGGGGATTTCGATGGAGATTTTGTATGTCAATTTGCAATGGTGAAATCAATGAATTAAGTGATTATAGTTTGTAAGAACAACATATAGACTTAAAGATACAAAATTGTGCAAAAAAATATGCTCTAGGCAGTCCATATTACATTAAAAATAAAGAAAAATTTCGATGGACAGAGCGTTTCGACAGTGCATTTCGATGTACGATGGCCATCGATATGGAAATAATTGTGGAAATTTCTATAATTTTGTCAAAATTTTAAACTATGCTACGCGCTTTGTCCTCACGCGCAAGCCATGATAAACTTTTCGACTGGTCACCCATCCAAGTACTACTCTAGGCTGAACACGCTTAACCACAGAGTTATTTAATGATGGGCTACCTGAAAAGGAGGTTCACCTTGGTGAGGTCCAATCGTTCCTTTTAAGATCATTTTATCTGAGGCCTCAAATCCTGGGACGTTGCATTACTCCTCAACAAATGTTGGTGGGTGTAAAAAGCGCCTCCTCGTGGATGTTGCCCAAACTTTAATGTTTGCAATGATTGTTCTCTAGAATAGGGTAAAGGTTATTTCTTATTGAGTGAATAAAACGAATACATGACCCTCTCTTTTATAAGACAAGAGAGTAAGACATAGAGTAGAGCTAGGCAATATGGGATAAAAGTACAAGAGGCTTACAAAGACAAAAGCCAAAAATACACTAAGTAAGAAACAACACAGCACAGTAAAATATATATACTAATACTCCCCCTCAAGCTGGAGCATAGATATCAATCATGCCCAGCTTGTCAATCAGAGCAGTGAACCGAGTCTTCGGAAGAACCTTGGTGAAGATATCTGCAACTTGATCAGAAGTATGTGTATAAGGCGTAGATATTTGTCCAGATAAGACAGCATCTCGTACAAAACGACAGTCAACTTCGATGTGCTTAGTACGTTCATGAAAAGTAGGATTACTTGCAATAAATATTGCAGCCTTGTTGTCACAGTACGTAGGAATAGAATTGGAATGAGAGATACCAAAATCTTTCAGAAGGCCACAGACCCAGAAAAGTTCACAGGTAGTATGAGCCATCGTTCGATATTCTGCTTCAGCACTAGAACGAGCAACAACTGTTTGTTTCTTGTTGCGCCAGGTGACCACGTTACCACCTAAAACGTGCAGTAATCAGAAGTAGATCGGCGATCTATTTTGCTCCCACCGTAGTCAGAGTCATAATACCCCACAAGATTACAGTGGCCATGTTTCTTATACAGAAGACCTTTCCCAGGAGAACTTTTTAAATATTTTAAAATATGGCAGACAGCATCCCAGTGACATTGTCTCGACTTATCGAGATACCTGCTAACAAGTCCAACTGCAAATGTGATATCAGCTCGAGTGACAGTAAGATAAATAAGCTTGCCGACCATGCGACGATATTGATGATGATCAGGATAAGGAGGGGACGTCTCATCATCCCAATTAGTGTTCGGATCCAACGGGGTACTAGTAGGCTTAGCTCCAAGAAGACCTATTTCAGATAGAAGATCCAGAACATATTTGCGCTGAGATAGGCACAGACCAGAAGATGACCAAGACACTTCAATCTCATGAAAGTATCGCAAAGTACCTAAATCTTTAGTGACAAAATGAGTTTCCAAGTAGCGTTTAGTAGCCTGAATACCTACAAGGTCACTCCCAGATAATATGATGTCATCAACATAAACAATCAAGATAACAAGCCCAGAGGAAGTATGTTTGATAAATACAGAATGATCAGACTGAGAACGATGAAACTGAAATTTTTGAAGAATAGAGCTCAGCTTATCAAACCAGGCATGGGGGCTTTGCTTCAGTCCGTAAATTGCTTTGCGCAGACGATACACTTTTGAGGACTCCCCCTGAAGCACAAAACCCGGAGGTTGTTCCATGTATACCTCCTCATGCAGATCACCATATAGAAAAGCATTCTTGACATCGAGCTGAAACAAAGGCCAATCAGAATTAACTGCTACAGAAATGAGTACACAAACCGAGTTTAGACGGGCAACAGGTGAGAAGGTCTCAAAGTAATCCACGCCATATGTCTGAGTATAGCCTTTGGCAACAAGGCGAGGTTTCAGACGTTCAATAGTCCCATCAGGATGATATTTGATCATAAAGACCCATCGACATCCAACTAGAGAACAATCAATTGAAGGATCAACTAACTGCCAAGTGTTGCGTTCAGTAAGAGCCTGCATTTCAAATTCCATGGCCTGACGCCAAGATGGATGCTCAAGAGCCAAAGAAGCATTCTTAGGAATAGATACAGTAGAAAGAATAGATGTGAAATTTGCAAAATTACTCCCCAAGAGATCAGTGGTATAGAAATTCCCAATGGGATGTTGTGTACAAGTCTGAGTACTAAGTCAGAAGATACCTGGGATGGAGGTGGATCTGCCATCGAGGATGAAGAATCTGGAGGGGCCATGGAGGGAGTTGGAGCCTTTGGTCTTCTTTGATAAACCTTCAGTGTAGGAGCAGCAACGGGACCGGTATCCAATGAGTCAGAATCATCGATCAGCGGTAAAGGTGTATCCGCAAATAAAACCGATGTTACGGCAGAACCAGCAGAAGAATAAAACGGCATATGTTCAAAGAAGACGACATCAGCTGAGACCAACCATTTCTTTGCAACAGGATCATAGCAGCGGTACCCTTTTTGAGTCCAAGAGTACCCTAAGAAGACGCATTTGATGGCTCGCGGATCAAGTTTAGTTGATCCAAGACGCAGATTTTTAACAAAGCAGGTGCTTCCAACAATCCGAGGGACAGAAAACAACGGAGCATCAGGATATAGAATTTGATATGGAACTTTATTTTCAAGAACAGAACATGGCATGCGATTCATAAGATAACATGCAGTAAAAATAGCTTCGGGCCAAAAACAGTGGGGAACATGATAGTGAAACAGAAGAGTACGAGCAACTTCAAGAAGATGTTGATTTTTGCGTTCGGCAACTCCATTCTGTTGCAGAGTATAAGCGCATGAGGTTTAGTGAATAGTACCCAGTTTGTGACAAAAATAACTGACTGAGGCTTGCAGGAATTCGAGGGCATTGTAAGTGCGAAAGATTTTTATAGGTTTACTGAATTGGGTACTTATTTCAGAAAAAAAGGCAGTAATAGTATCAAGAATGTTAGACTGATCTTTCAATAGGAATATCTCGGTGGTTCTAGAGAAATCATCAATAAAAACTCATAAAATACCGAAAGCCAGAGACACTGGGAACAGAACATGGACCCCAAATATCAGCATGCACTATATCAAAAAGTTGTTTTGAGCCAATACATAGTTTTTTGTAAAGTAGACCTAGTCTGTTTTCCTAACTTGCAAGTTTCACAATGAAAAACAGAATCAAAAATATCAGGTAAAATGTGCTTCAACTTGGCCGCCGACGAATGTCCCAACCGATAGTGTCATTGGATGCCCGTCACAGAAGAAATCAGAAACGCAGCAGTTTTCGGTACATCCAGGTAGTATAAGCCGTCTGGTCCCTCATGGCCCAAACCAATCTTCGTCCTCGTACGCAGATCCTGAAAGATAACACCATCTGGATCAAATGTTATAGAACAGCGCAGGCTCTTAACAGTCCGACTAACAGATAATAAATTAATTGGAAATTTAGGAACATATAATGCAGAGCGCAAAGGTAGGCGGCCAGAAGTACAGATATTGCCAAAACCAGATACAGGTGTTTGTGAACCATCAGCAAGAGTAACAGGAGGAATAGCAGTAGTTTTATGCAAAATAGAAAATAAGGTAGGATTGCCAGTAATGTGGGAGGTCGCACCAGAGTCGATCACCCAAGTGTTTTTACCAGACTGGGTTAGGAGAGCAAAACTGCCATCAATGGAAGTCTCCGCAGAAGAGGCCAAACGCGCTTGAAGCAGTTTCTCAAATTCCGATCTGATCCAATCGGCAGATGGTGGAGAAGAAGAGGAGGCAGTAGTGTCAGGTTGCTCAGACGTGACTTGATTTGCCCATGCAGGTTTCCCATGTTTGATCCAGCAACGGTCTTCATTATGATTAGTCTCTTTGCAGAAGTTGCAATAGCGTTGTTCAGTAGCATCAGCAGTAGAGGAGGACCCCCGTCCTTGACCAGTAGAGGATCATCCACGACCGCATCCTCGACTGCGGCCGCGCCCACGGAAGGAGTCACCAGTCCTAACACCGAGGGCCATCCCGTCAGAGACATCAAGAAGTGCTTGAGAAACAGAGGGAAGACGTTGCACACGCTTTAGAACATCGCGGAGGGTAGGAAGAGGATCGCTAGAAAGGATTTAATTGACTACCCCCGCAAAGGACGACGACATGCCAGCAAGAAACTGAACTAAATGTAAGTCATTGCGCTAGCGCTGGATCTCAAATATCTGATGATAGGGGGTGCTAGACCTCAAACTCATCCCAGAGCGCAGAGCATTGATTATAGCAGTCCTCCACAGAATCAGTAGTCGAGTACTCCAGTTTGGCCAAGTTTTTGAAGATCTCGAGCACCTTCTTCGGATTCTACTGGTGAGAATACACGTGGGAAAGCTGATCCCACATCTCCTTGGCCGTCTTCAGGCGGAGCAAAGATTGGCTGATTTTGGGCTCTGTACTATTGACCAGCCAGGTCATGATGCCATAATCTTCTTTAGACCAAAGATCATAGGCATGTTTCGTCTTGTCATCAGCATCTGTAGCAGGAATCGCTGGACCTTTGGTAGACAAATGCGAGAAGCGTCCTTGAGCCTTGACATAGAGTTCAAAGGAGGCTGCCCATAAGTGATAGTTGGAGCCATCTAGTTTGACAGTGGTGACGCACAAGTTGCGGGGAACGTCTGAGGTTGCCATAATGACAGCAGGCAGCGTGAATGAAGGGTGCAGGCAGCAGTAGCAAGCAGAAGGTTGACGTAGCAGTCAACAGAGGCAGACAACAGCAGAAGCCCAACACATGAGCAGATCTATAGATAGAAGATAGGAAATCCAAGCATCGGATCTCAGGAACCCACGTAGAGGCAGCAAGGAATATAAAAGAACCTACGTCAACATGGAGGAAAAATCACTCCACCATGAGACGTAGGCAGTCAGAGAGCGGAACTGATTTTACGTCTTCAACGTGCCAAAACTGGAAAGTGTCTAAAGATGTCCGAAGACCAACGGGAAGAGGATGGGTGGATGGGGTGATCAACGGGATGGAATAGGAATAAGGGATGAAGGAGGTGGTGGAGACGGAGAGTTAGGAAGGCAGTGGTGGGCTGTGGAGAAGAGGGTGGGCTGTGGGAATAAGGGTGGTGGCGGCGGCAGCAAGGGAGGCGGGAGGCGGGGGGCGGCGGGCTGGTGGTAGGGAGGAGGGGTGGTGGCGGCGGTTTGTGGTGTAGGGATAGCGGGGAGAGGGTTGGTGGGGGCGACAGTAGGGTAGGGGGGGTAGCAGGGTAGAGGGGGGCGGCGGCTAGGGTTAAGGAGGGAGGGATTTATGGAGGATCGGGAGGCTCTGATACCATCTAGAATAGGGTAGAGGTTATTTCTTATTGAGTGAATAAAACGAATACATGACCCTCTCTTTTATAAGACAAGAGAGTAAGACATAGAGTAGAGCTAGGCAATATGGGATAAAAGTACAAGAGGCTTACAAAGACAAAAGCCAAAAATACACAAAGTAAGAAACAGCACAGCACAGTAAAATATATATACTAATATGTTCCAAAACCATTGGCCCAATGTTCTTACAGTCGACTACCTCATTAGTAGCATGCTTTCACCCATAATCCGCAACCATAATCCATACCGTGCTCTCAACCCACATGAACTAGTTTGTGCCTTACCAGAAACCACCAAGTGTATGTGGCTGCTTGTGCTCTGTTCATAGATGTTAACATATGTTTATGATTTGTGTTATTTGTTATTGTGCTTAGTGTTATTTGTTATTGTGCTTTGTGTTATTTGTATTTTACTCTTTTGCAGTTTAGTCTCATATTGGTTATCTTTGTACTTAACCTCTCTCTCTCTCTCTAACTCTATATAAAGTGGGGTATTATATTTCTATTAATGACCTAATAAGAAAGATTATGCACTGAAATGGATTAGAGCAGTAATCCATTGTAAAGTCTTCTCCAAGCAGGGTGTGACGGCATTGTTGGTATGTATGCCCTGAGAACCAATCATGGGATGATTGGTGGGATACATTAAGATTGATTTGATAAACATCAAAGGCAAGCTTCCAATTTTTGTGGTTCAATCATATGAGATAATGATAGAACAGATTGAATGTCTAGAGAATGACAATACTCAATGACGTATGCTTTCAGGTTCAGGACCTGAACGATGAGATCATACGGAAGCTAAGAGTTTGTACATTCTTATTATGTCTCTAGTCGGATGTCATTGTGGAAGGTAGATAGACAACAATGACACACAAGGCTAGATTGTGGTGTTGGTTGATGACAGAATCTCATTAGTCATGATATGGAGATATCAAACCAAACACATAGGTACTTGTTAGAGAACAAGTGTACCGGACAGACCCACCGTGAGTTTGACACATGGAAAGTCACAGTCAGTTCTCACAGTGATGGTGGTGAGTGTGATTCTTTGACCTGAAATCACTACACTCAACACATGTCGTTGGGTATACTTTGACATCATCAAACGCAGTCCTGAAACATGGGTTGTTATAAAGGTGATGATTGGGTGGCTTTGACACATGGGGCTTTTGAGAGGTGAGTGATAGATATGGGATTTGTCCCTCCTGAGGGAGTTTGATATCCACGGCCACTTGATGAGTAGGATTGAGATAGGCGTGCGCACGCATGTGTGAATCAGTATGGGATATTGATGCCACACATATCTCCTCCAATCTGCTCTGAGTTCAAGGAAGTGAATGAACGTTGACAGGATGACTGCTCCATGCCTTGAGTTCATTCGAGATATCAGAGACAAAGGAATTATACATTCATTGTAACACCATTCACGGATTGTAGGATTGAAAGTTGTTCTCCAACTTTCTATTTCACTTAGGTAGCACTGATGTGCGACTAGGCACCGCTCTTTGCTTGTGAAGTCATAAGTGTTATGGACTTTCACTGCCAACGTGAAATGGGCCTGCAGGGTCACACGCATAGGATTTAACCTGGAAGAGGAGTTTATCCACAAATGATGTTTAGATTGATTACTAAAGGAGTTTAGTAGTTCAATTAAACACTTAATCAATTGATAGCTCAACACCATAATGTTCAAGGTGTTAGACCGATTGATTAGAGTATCAGATTGATTGAAACCGCAATTGACTGATTCTGCGCAGTCTGCACTCCCAACCGATCGGCTCATGTGATGAACCGATCGGCTCAGGTTGGTGAACTGATCGGCTCAAAGTGGTGAGTCGATCGGCTCATGTGTCAATGAAACGATCGGCTCAATTGTTGAACCGGTCGATTCGTGTGACCAACCGAGATCGTTTGGAAAGTCAGAAGACTCTTTTTGCAAATACATATTTGTTTCACTTGTACAAATTTGATTTGGACAAGGACTAATATTTGATTAGTTGGAAACAAACATGGAAAGTCAATTCGAGTTGGACCAGGACCACAAACTGATCGGCTCATGCTTGAACCGATCGGCTCAGGTGCCCCAACCGATCGGTTCATGCTTGAAACGATCGGTTCAGCTGGCGCAGTTGGTTGTTTTGTGGAAAATCTCAAATCCTTCTACTCCAGCTTTAATCTCGCATTGCCCGGGATAGAGAACCCTGTCCCATGACCCTCCTATATATAGGGGTATTTGGGGCTTCTCAAAGTACAACTCAGAACACCAGTTGCTCTGCAAAGTTGTCGTTCTCTCTGGTTGTGGTAACCGAGAGAGCTCGAGCAAGTGCTACCCGACAAGGGAGGCACAGCGAGAGAAAGACAACTGCAGAAAGGCAACTGGTTGTAGGAGAGTGTGTCGGTGACTAGTACGCCGACAGGAGGGTACGACTCCTTCCAGTGCCTTGTGCGACAAGGCGATCGGAGTTCCAGGTGGTCTGTGTGGACTACTGCAGAGGCGGGAGATTTCTGCCGCTCGGAGGACAGCTGTCAATCCCGACAGTCCCGGTAAGACCAGGAGCTGCACAGACACCGTCCAAGACCGGAGGTGAAGACCGCGCAAGCCGCGAGGTAACGTCGCCGAGCAAGCTTCGGGACAAGATATGTCTATACAAACCATCCTTCCTATTGTATAGACGTTGACGTGATTCCTTTATACTGGGTTCGGAGAGAAGAAAAATTTTTGTTTCCGCTGCCTTCGCTGTCTCCCCTAAAACCCAACAGGCATGTCCCTCAACATCGCTTTGTTTTGCCTGGCCTTGTGTCATCTTCCCCAACCATCGCCACCAGTTCCCTGTCCCTATCTCTCCATGTCGTCGCCTACTCAGTCCTCTACCCGCCACCCCTACTCCATGTCCCAAACCCTCCGCCCACTGCTCCCTATAACATGTTGCTAATCCCCCCTTACCCAAATCGCTAACCTTGGATCTACCCCTTACCACACCTACCGCTACCCCCCTAACCCCTTTCTCCCTAACATTGCCTAACCCTACCGCCAAACCCCTAGCCTCCATGTAGTCGTCCTCGCTCCCAGTCGCTCCTGCCCCCACCCCCTTACGCCATAACCCCAATAGTCATTATAATCCCCTTGTCACCAAATCTAGTAGTTGTTGTTCGACCCCACATACAGTCACTCACCCCCTACCTTCCTGTAGCCCCTCCACCTGAACAGCTACCACCCCTCTCCATCACTCTTCTAATACCTATAGCCCTCCACTCCCATTTTCTCCTCATCTCTAGTACTCATAATCCCTACAATCTAGGCTAAACAATCTCCACCTTGTTGACATAAAACACATTGGGGATCTTTACCGCACCTTTTTCTGTCACACGGCATGACATGTTGACATATCCCTTTTTTGTTGCATGTGCTATAGGCTTTTGCTTCTACTGCTACTACGTGTGCTTAACTACACGTTCTATTTTTAGATTAATTTTGTCTTTCATAATACAATCTAATCGCTATTATAGACGCATTTCGTTCCCTCTGTGTTGCTATTGTTCAACTAGATTGGTCTATCTACCATACATGATCTACCTTGTTTGAACTGTATGTGTGGGCGCAAGGCAAATACTCCCATCTGGGTATTGCGGTTGTGATGCCACCTGTCGCTACTATTGACGCCAAAGCCAAGCAAACCTATGGCCTCTAGGTCAAGGATGACTTCGACATTATGACATAGATGGTTAGCAGTGTTGGATTGGAAATTTTTTAGTCCCTTCTCTGACTCAAGTTTTCCAAATATATGTGGGGTCAAATCTATCATATCTACTCTCATCAACAAAATCATAAGGTCTTTGACTTTTTTGAAACTCTAGCCAAGAAGGAATTCCCTACTGATAACTCTATGAAAGACTACTTCAATAAATGTAGAGTGTTGTGGGATGAGTTCAAGATCTATCGTCCACTTACTACTGACCAATGTTCAAAATTTCAACGATATGGTCGAAATTTTGCCCGAAATGAAATCTTTGTTTCGGTGGCAATCGGACATGGAAATTGACCGACGAAACTCCCAAAACATGCAGATCATCGATTTTTTTTTCTACTTTACCATATACTATGTCCTACTTAGAGCATATTTTTTTGGACAGTTTTGTGTCTTTAAGTCTATATATTGTGCTTGCAAACTATAATGACTTGATTAATTGATTTCACAATTGAAAATTGACATCAAAAATCCCCATCGAAATGCCCATCGAAACAGTTCAAGGTCATTCACTCAAAATTGACGAGGCCCACCCCCCACATTTCCAATATGAAATATTATTACATATTTGAGTAGATCTACACTAGTAGACCATTCTCGTAAAATTTCATAAAATAATTCGTTTATTTTGCCATCCAAACGCCAGGACCCCCATTTATCAAAATTTTTGTCGAAAATTGTCGAAATTTCTATTTCTGTGGCCACCGAAACGACATCGAAATTGGACATTTTCTTCCTTGCTACTGACATTACTAAGTCCAATACCAATGCAATGAATTACACCTCATTCAGTTTATTGTTGGCTTACCACAATTCTTCTCAGGCATTATTAATCACACATGGTGTAGTGACTGGGTCCCATCTCTTTGTGATGTTACAAGATCATGCTCTAAGTTGTGCATGATTGATATCTACACTCAACAACGGAAGCATCGAGATATAACATATACTTAGTTGTTACATAGATGTTTTATGTTTTCTTCCTTCTTTGTATTTCAACTCCATCCTTGTTACGACACGCACCTAGGTGCGCCTTGCCCTGTACCCTGCCTATTTGTCGTCTTAGGTTAATTTTGTGGGTTAAAGTTCATAATAATGAGATTTAGTGATCTATTTTCTAGTCCTAATGTTCAAAGCATATATTGTTATTCTTGTTATGTGACAAGTATTATTTATTTTAGAATTACAATCTAAGTTTACATTTAGTTATATGCCTTGTTGCCTTCACTGGATTTTTAGGGTTGTGTAAGATAGTAATTACTTTGCTAAGGACTTGAGTAAATGTCAATGAATTGTTTACTTTTTTTTATCTCTTGCATTGTTTAGAATTGCTCTATTTTTTTGGCAATAATATTGATTATACATGTTAGAAACATAATTGGTTATGTTTTGTAACTATGAAAGATATGTATATGTAAGGGTAAATTCCTACAAGAATCATAAAACATAGATATACATATGGGGAGAATATAGTCAAATCTGAAAAACTGCCTAGGCAGTGTGTAGGCACGCCAAGGCGCAAGGCGTCAAATCTCGTTGCCTTGCTTTTTTAATAAGTATCTTTTAGTCCCACCTCGTGTTGTCGGTTTGGACCCATCTACTCACTTCATATACATAAGTGGACACGTATGAAACACACAAGATTTCTTTTCTCAACAAGCATTATTGGTTCTCAACAAGCATTATTGGTTGCAAAAATGTGCTTATGGGTGAATAACCATATCTCAAAAATTCATGTTGAATTTCTACGTTTTACATTAAATTTCCACAATTTTCATGATTCGTCAAAAATTTCATCGGAAAACCATGATTCTTCAATTTTTGGCAAATTTCCATTTACATCGATTAGAAACCGATGTTGAATTTGGCATGTTGAAACTTTCTCCCCATAGACAATTACAAAAGAATGAAAATATGCCTTAGATGGACCATGATGCCATGGATGCAAGGCATTCATCATCGTCTAAGCCTCATTGTCAACAATGCTTGGGTCGGCAGCATGGATCCTTTTTTTTCCATTCACCTGTATTATTGGTCATATTTTTATTACTATGTAACTTTTGTAAATATCTCATTATAAGCTTCCCCCAAATTAATGTGGCAATGCATCTTCATCTTTTGAATATGCTCAAGTCTATAGCATTTTTACAAATTGGTGCATTGATGGTTCTTCGTTGCACATGTTCATACCATTTGAGGCGACTCTCATGTAACTAGTCCTCAATACACAGCCACCCAACTATAATCCTTATAAAATTATTTTTCTGCAATCTTTCCCTATCATCTCACAAATTTGTCTTGATCTTTGTAATTCAACAACATTCATCTTGTTGACGCCTTGTTTCTTCACTGCCCGACGTTCGCTCATATACAACATGGATGGTTGTATAGTTGTTTTATAAAACATTTCAATCTACGAGGTATCTTACTATTCCACTTGCACTCCTCCATTTCATTTTTCACATTGTAATTATGTAGCAATCATCGTCTTGAACATTGCCATCCATATGAATACTAGCACCCAATCAAGGAAACTCGTCACATTTTGATACATGTATTTGTTAAGTTATCTCTATGTTTATGGGCTAGGGAGATGGCCCATTTACTTATTGTTTTATGTTTTGTTGTGTGTAGATGGATCTTGGAGGTGGATCCATTTAACACTTTTATTCGATATATTGTAACATCTCCCCCATGTATTTGTGTGACAAAAGAAGAAAAAAGAAATCCTAGCCGTCAGTGGCTTAGGGTTATCCCCTCTCGTGGTTTTTCCCTTCCTTTTGAAGGATTTTCCACGTAAATCTTGTTTCCATGCGTCGTTTGTCTCATAGCTCTACTTATCATGGTATCAGAGCCTTAAGGCCTTTTTTCTTGTTGCTGCCGAACTGCTACAGTAGCGCTTGTATCGCTTCTTCTGCAAGGATCTACTCCAACCAAGGATTTCCCTTCCTTTTCTTTTGGTCCTAGTGGCCAGCAGTTGTGCAACGGAGGCAGTCCTTGGCCTTGATAGGGGCTTCGTGCTCTCTAGTTTTTCGGATCCGGTAACTGCCTGTTCTGCCCCCATCTTCAAACGCCCCCAAGTGGCGGTGGGGGGTTATTGTCTCCCTGGAAACCTGTCCCTGGAGGCCGTCCCTAACCCTACTCCCTTCCCCCAAAGGCGTTCAGCAAGGGGAGGTGTCAACTAGGGTCTGGATCTATCTTTTTCCAAGACTATAGGGCCGGTTTTACTGTAGCAGCTGCTATTTTGTACATCAGATTTTTTTTTCTGATCTGCTGCAAAATTCTTTTGGCGTCTCCTACCATTCTTTGGGGCTGATCTTCATCCTTTACGCTGTTGTTTCTCTTGTTGAATGGGGATCTTGTTGAAGAAGTTTTTATGCAGATGCCACTTGGATATGAGCAGGAAGGAAAATTTTGCAAATTAAAAAAGGCTTTATATGGTCTTAAACAGTCCCCACGTGCTTGGTTTGAGAGATTGAAGGTTTTCATGAAAAAGTTAGGGTTTTTGCAAGGAAATGGTGACCACACTCTCTTTGTTAGAAGGACTGCAAGGAATTGCACCTTGATGCTTGTTTATGTGGATGACATGATAATTATTGGGGATGATGAGGATGAGATCTTGGAGTTCAAAAATATACTTGCAGATGAATTTGAAATAAAAGATCTGGGGAAGTTAAAATATTTTTTTGGGAATTGAGATAGCGAGGTCTAAAGATGGTCTTAGCTTGTGCAAACGCAAATATGCTTTGGATATCCTCAAAGAAACTGGGAAATTGGGGTGTAAGCCGGTTGATACTCCTATTGAGAAAAATCACAAGCTGAGTCTAAAAGATGGAAATCCACTTAATCATGAACAAAAGAGCAGTTATCAGAAACTAGTTGGAAAGCTTATATATCTTACTCTTACTAGACCTGATATAACATATTCTGTCAATATTGTAAGTCAATTTAAGCATGCTCCTATTGACTCTCATCTTCGTGCCGTTTATCGTAATCTTGCATATTTAAAAAGCAATCCTAGCAAGGGCCTCCTCTACACTAAAGGTGATGAGCTAAAGATTGAATGTTTCACTGTTGTTGATTGGGCTGGTTCTCAAGATGACAGGCGTTCTACTTCTGGGTATTGTTTTTTCTTGGGAGGAAATCTTGTCATTTGGAGAAGTAAAAAACAACTAGTTATTGCTCGATCTAGTGCAGAGGCTGAATATAGAGTGGTCGCCTAAGGGGTCACTGAAATGCTTTGGGTCCAAATACTTCTATCTGATATGGGCATCATTTCAAAAAAGACCATGATGTTATATTGTGACAATAAGTCTGCCATTAATCTTGCTAATAACCCCGTGTTTCATGACCGAACCAAGAACGTGGAGTTAGATCGACATTTCATCCGTGAAAAGATTGATGTTGGGATTTTGTGCCTACCTTATGTGAAGACAAGCGAGCAAGTTGCAGACATTTTCACAAAAGGCGTGTCTGTCTCCACCTTTGTTGATTTTATTTGCGAGTTGGGCATGTATGACTTGTATGCCCAACTTGAGGGGGAGTGTTAAGTTATCTCTGTGTTTATGGGCTAGGGAGATGGCTCATTTACTTATTGTTTTATATTTGTTGTGTGTAGATGGATCTTGGAGGTGGATCCATTTAACACTTTTATTCTATATATTGTAACATCTCCCCCATGTATTTGTGTGACAAAAGAAGAAGAAAGAAACCCTAGCCGTTAGTGGCTTAGGGTTATCCCCTCCCGTGGTTTTTCCCTTCCTTTTGATGGGTTTTCTACGTAAATCCCGTTTCCATGTGTCATTTGATATCATAGCTCTATTTATAGTATTCCATCCCACTTAGCATTACCACTCATGATAGTTGACTATCTGTGTAACATCCCTGACCTGGGTATGTTGTAACCCTAGATGTTTTGCTTAATAAAGATAATTATATGCTTGCTCTTATCTTTTGAAAAGTGATTAAGACTCAAGAGGAACTTATGTTTCAATTTTAGTCCTTTTTGAATAATGTTGAAACAATGTTTTACTTGTTTTGGACTAAAGTGCAAATTACCCAAGTTGAGGGGTTAACTTACAAATGTTGCATGATAAATGTTCCTCAAGTGTTGAAGCATCATAAGAATGAGAATGATGCAGAGGTATGGCTTGTGGTAGCCTGAGCACCAAGAAAGAGCTTATTAAGCAATGTTGGTGCATTAAAACCTAGTTTTGGTGTAATGTGTAATTTACCCAAAACCTAGGGTTCAATATGCAAAATACCACTTCTAGAGAGTCCCTAATGTTTCTTGGTATCAAGTAGAGACAAGAAAATCAGAGGGGCGTCTCATTTGAATCTCTTTGGAGGAGAGAGAATCTTGATATTAAAATAATCAAGATTTAAGCATAATTGAAACCCTAATTCAATTTAATGCAAAATAAATATATTAATTGAAGTGCCCTTCAACCAAAAATGAGATGGTTGAATTTCCATAAGTGTGAACGCCCTTGTGCCTTGCAAAGGCCACGAAATATCTAAAGTGAGTGGAGAGCCCACTCACATTAGTAAAAGGAAAAGTAATATCCACTCAATTTTGGATATTATTATTATAATGGTTAAGGTGCTTAATTTGCTTTCTTTTAATTCATGGATAATGAAGAGGAATTGCAAGGTGGGGGAGATGGCTTCGTATGCAAGGGATGGAGGAGAGTATGTGGCACCAATTTTGGAAATTAAAGGATTATCATAAAACTTTCTCTCATTGAATTTCCTTATATACATCCCATTTCCAACCCAAATGAAAGGCTTTTTTTATCCCTTCTTTCTTCCTTGCTTTGGTTGAGCACAAAGGAGCTTAGGAGCAACAGGAGGACGTGCCCCAACCTGTAGGTAAGCTCCATAGTCATCTTCAACCTTGATTCCATGGTGGAAATCAAAATTTAATGCTTGATTTCTTCTTTTCTCCATTCAATCTTCAACCTTAGCCATTCATTTCACTCAAAAGCTTGAGGACGGACCTTAGAAGGTTGAGAAAGCTTCAATCACCATTGGAGACGTGAAGCTTGGAGCTTGGGTTCAGCTTTGAAGGCGGGTTATATAACTTGAACCCTTAAATGTTATTATTGATTTCCTTTCTCTTACATATGTTGAATCTTTCTTCATTCTCGAAATTCCTTTTGATTGATTGTTAAAATCACCACAAGAATCCCTGAAATTTTTGAAGGTATGAAGCTTGAAGATGATGATGTCATCTTAAGCACACACCTTAATAATATCTTGTACAAACGGTTTCATAATTGAGTCCAATCAGTCTCAAGACCAATTGAGATCAAACGGTCTCAAGACCGTTTGGGAACAAGTGGTCCCAAACCGTTTGAAGGTTAAAGGCTGAGGTAGTTGGATGTTGATCCAATGGTTCTAATTAAATGATTTATAACAGTCCCAATGATGGAGAATCCACCAATTGCAAACCCTAATCGGGTAGAGTGGTTGAGACCCTAATTGATGGTTCGATTTTTGGGTTGAATGACCCAAACGGTCTCAAGACCGTTTGGAGGCCAAGGGCTGTGATGAAGTTTTGGAGATCCAAGTGTTGAAAATTGATGTACACTCAATAGTTCAATTGATGATCGATTCAATGGAGTAAACCCTAATCAATTTGGTTGAAACAAACCCTAAGCCTGCATTTGGCACGGGACCGAAACCCGGTTTCGTGTTGTCTTTTAGTGTCAACCCTGCCAAACAACTGTCGGTTCAAGGCTGGTTCGTGTTTGGTTCAAAACCCAGAAAATCCTCCGTTATGGGATAACGGAACCCCCCAACCCGGGTTGTCCCAGTCCCACGAGGGGCGGGATTCCGGTTCACAAACCGGTTTAGGCGATCTGATCCTCTCCTCGCCCCACACCCATCCCGACATTCTTCTCCTTCCCCTCTACCTGCTCTATCTTCTGCTCCTTCTGCTCTGTGGTCTATCCTCTCTTCTCTCCTGAGAACTCCTCTCCCGAGACCTCGAGACGAGCTATGTGGTCTATCCTCGCCATTACTATTATCGCCATTAATAAAGCTGAGGCATCGTTTCCATCGGTCGTTTCCAGCGGCAGCCATGCCAGGCAACTGGCGTACCCTAAACCCTGCCCAGTGGAGTAGGCGGAGTAGCAGGTCAATCAAGCGACAAAGTTGTGGTGGCTCGTCTGCAAGCGCCGAGCTACTCCCGAGTTGTCAACTCGCATCAAAGCGTCGTGCAGTAAACCCTTGGAAGGGCAACCAGTGTCGCGCCTGCTATATAGTTGTGCACTTCATCATGGGCTGCATATACAGCCACTTGGCCAATTAAACTTTGCTTTTTGAAAATCCCACTCGATGTACTAAAAAAGGGGCTAGGCGCCTGCTTAAGAGGCCCAACCCCACCTAGTAGATCTTATTCAAGCAGTCGCTCAAGGCCTGCTCAAGCCACCTTAATTTTTTTTTAGGCACCCACCTAAGCCTACCTTAGTTTGGAGGCGGTTCTAAGCTCAAATCTAAAGCCTGAAAATGATGACCTATTAATGCTGCCAAAAAAATATGTTAATTGATAATTTTTATGTGTTTCACTTGGCATTATATATTGATTTCTACTCCATTAATCTCATTCATATGCATCATGTCATCTTTTAGCATGCATTTTTAGCTTTATCCATCTTTTAACTAATCCTTGGTATGATGCTAAGTAATGGTGAAGATACCTAATAGCGGAAGAATTGAAGAATTCAACACCACTAGAGCTCAATACGCTCAACTCAAAGTATGACAAAAAGTACTTTGAGCTTTGTGCACAAGCATCCCACTTCCAGATACAAGCTTGGAAGTCAATAAATGCATCAAGAGGACAAGCAATCCCATATATAGTCCCCATATGAACCGTATAAATATGGCCAATGGATCATAATTTGAGGCAGTATCCTCTAAATATGTGTTCCTATAATCTATTATATTTTCTAATAGAACCACTTTCTACTCAAGCTATGTAGTTATAGAATGAGTTAATCTTTATTTGATGTGTCTAAAACAAATATAAGGCACTCTCTATTATAGGAAAAGAGAGTAAGTGGAAAATAGAATTAGTAGAGATGGGATTAAAAAAAGCTAAAGACAACGACAAGTCTAAAGCACAAACTAAATATAAAGCATAAACCATATATTTCAATGGTACTATTAATAACTATAATAGATACCTGGATAGTTAGTTGTTGTAGTGTAAATGTTATGTAACAATTTAGTGTGCATTGTTTATGTATTTTACTATTTTTTGCATAATAGTATATGTTGACTTAAAAATTAGTAGTGTAAATATAATATAAATATAGTAATAAACTATGATGTCCAAGTATTGATATAATATATAAGAGCTTTATAGTTCACTTTTGCTACTAGAATTTTGTTGTAGTATAGTACATAATCACTACTATGCCTATTACTATATGCAATCAGACAATACAATATATGAGATATAGATACCGACTTTCTATTTTTGCGGCTTTCGATATGCAAAAGATCAAATGTAAATGTAATCATATACATACGTGTATAATTGTGTAACAATACATTGAAATCAAGAATCTATTTTCTATAATCACTTAAGCGCCTGCCTCACTTAAGAGTACAAGAAAGTCCTCTATGCCCACCTCCTGCTTCACGCTTTCTAAAACATTTCCCACTACTCCATACATACATACATATATACATCCTATATATGGATACACACATTTTATTAAACATTAAATGTATAGTTGTGTATTTATATTTGTACCTTTTACATATTGCCACATACATATTCTTACATTTAGGGCTAATTTGGTAGGGTATAATAGGAGTTAGAAGCATGATTACGAAAACATGGGGTATATAAGCATTGATTTATAGTTCACGGAACTAGTTTGGTTAGAAGCAGGCATAACACGTTTTGGTTTTCGTCTTTTTGGTTGAACACAGCCTAACGGCAGTTGTCCGTGTTCCACAAAGCATATCGTCTCTCCTATACCCACAAAGCATATCAGGAACAAGGTGACTGATACCGACGCCGTTTCGACAGCTTGAAAATAGGTATTTACCGGTATAGCGACGGAAATACCGACAAATGCAATCATGGTCGTTTTGAAGCCAAAATGAACGAATTAATTCATAAAACTTTACAAGTGTAATCTCTACACCTAAATGCAGCGTTTTATGCAATAAAATTCTATATTGGGTGTGGGGGGGGGGGTCTCCATCATGTGGGAGGTAAGGAATCTGTCATGTTTTGATGGGATTTAGATGAAGGATTTTGATGAAAAAATGTAGGAATTAAGATATGAAATTTTACTACCACAATCCACAAACTTAAATACACACAATTATACAATAATATACAATTTACAACATATGATTAACATATTTACTTACATCAATTGTATGTTAAGTGGCGCGTTGGTTCTCCATACAGTAATGAGTTGATATTACTGAGATATTGCAGCCATGACATGTGTATCATATAAAGGTGGTTGTATGTAGTCACATGCTCCTCGTGCACATCATCATTGGTAAATTGTATGAAGTTCAGTGTTGCTCATTCATGTGCAATACTGTGTAAGTGTATAATACTCCTTTGTATTATATTCGCATTACTCTTTAGTAAAACATCTTCTACTGAACATAAATAACTAATTATATCAATACTAATTATAATATGCTTAGATAAATTGCATGATAATAGTAACTAATAGTGTTGTAAGTAGGTAGATCTAGTGATAATATTGTAGATCTACATAATATATTTATAAATGTATGTATAGTTCTCGGAAACATATAAAAATTGGAGTAATACTAGGCTTTAGCGGTAAAAAAACACTTTTTAGGTATAAGTGGAAGAAAAAAGTAGAAAAAAAGATGGAGAGATTGCTAATGATAGAATTGAAAGAGATTAGTTAGAATTACCTTGTTTTTGGTTGGTATTATCTTCAATCGCCAAAAATCATCCAAATGCAACTTCTTTTCTCCTCCCAAGTAACAACAGTCATTCTCGCAAAAAACAGTATACACGTCGGTATACCGCCACTTCGGTCGGTATAGTGAAGTTAGTAGTGCAATTTGCACCGAAACCATCAAAACATGGCGGTATAGGAGGTATTGGCGATATTGACGGTATACATGTCGATATTATCGGTATTTGCAATCCTATCGGTACGCGCGCATGTATTTGTCTCGGTACCCGTCGGTATCGGTATTTCAAGCGGCATACCGCCGATACCGACGGTATCTCATTCCTTGACAACATCCGACTACCTTATATTTGGGAGCGGTACATATTCCGTGTTTTCTATCAAAGAGATGGGCAAGTGTGCAGTCGGAAACTAATGAGTTCCATTTCCTGGTGCCAACCAAACAAAAAACACATCCCAATTCCTTGAATTTGTTTGTCATTCTTTTGTCTTACACCCTACCAAATTAGGCCTTAAAACTATATCTATATTTTGGTTAGCTTAAATACATTAATAATATTACCCACATAAAAACAAACATTCTACAAACAGTTTTTGCTTATATATGTACATTTTGATTTATTCACACATATACACACATTGTACACGTATATTCCTATATATATATAAGATTACATTCCAATATTTGTACATATATTACACAGATTCCAAATATATATACAAAAATAAACATACCATACATGTATATTACTATGTTTACTTGTTAATGTATATATAATTGCAACCTCTACATTTTAATTATATTATTTTATAAGCTAACATTCTATGATTATATATGATAAACTTATTTAAAAATAGAAAATGCATATACACCCCCATAGTGATTCCCTCTCCACCCATACACCATATCATTTGTTTAACAACTAGGTAAATAATATGAGTTATTTTTCACATTATAGTACCTTGATATGTGTTGAGTAAAATAAAAAGGGAATGTATATAACATAAATACAACGGAACCAGATAAGAGGAAGATCAATAAGCGAATATCATGATAAATGTTATCCCTTCAATTACCACGGTAACAAAAGGTTACAACTTTTTGAAACAGTTCTCACAATTTTTTGGGTCAGTCAAATGTTCTGCCCAAATAACATGTAAGTCTATTCTTTTCACGGTTTGAGCAATATTTTATGTTTTTATTCATGAACATCCACTTTTTTTCATGATTTGTTTATATAATACATTTTTAAGTTTAATTTTTTGTTAGCGTTTTAACAAGCTCAATGGCCCTTTTATGATCTTTTCTGACCCACCCAACATCAGGCATCCCTCCTCACCCTTTCTCACACTAAGCCTGAAAAGGTTTCCTCTCTCCCTTTTGATGGAATCTTCAATGTTATGCACACACAAATATGCATATACATGAATATATATATGTAGAGAGGGAGTTTCGGGAATCGTAAACGACACAACGTGTGTCCTCTCATATATATATTAGACTATAAACAAACATTTGCGTAGGAGTCCATACAATATGAAAGAATAGCATAAGACATTAAGAAAGACATACTAAGACTGATATTTAACACTCCCCCTCAAGCTGGAGCATAGATGTCAATCATGCTCGGCTTGTCAAGAAAAGTACAGAACTGTTTTTTTGCCTGCAGCTTTGTAAAAATATTAGTAACTTGATCTTTTGAGCAAGTAAAAAGGAGTGCAAATACATCCGCAAGAATAGCTTTTCTAAGAAGTGACAATCAACTTCAATATGTTTGGTCAGCTCATGATAGACAGGATTATTAGCAATAAAGATGGCAGCTGTATTATCACAGTGCATAGGAATAGGGCTAGAAGAGCTCCACCAAGTTCTTCAAGAAGAGATTTCACCATAGTTCACCTGCAGTGTGAGCCATTGCACGGTACTCAACTTCAACACTAGATCTGGCAATAACATTTTGTTTTTTGCTCCTCCAAGTCACAAGTTTCCACCAACAAAGGTGTAACCAGAATTAAACTTTGTATCTATCTTACTCCCAGCATAGTCATAATCAGAGAAACCTTCGAGAGTACAGTCGCCACACTTTTTATACAAAAGACCTTTCCCCGAAGATTTCTTCAAGTATCTCATAATATGGCATAAGGCATCCCAGTGACATTGTCTAGGTTTGTCAAGATACCTGCTAACAAGACCCACTACAATAGAAATGTCAGCTCTAGTGACAGTTAAGTAGAATAATTTACCAACCAGCCTCCTACATTGTTTGTTATCAAGATATATGGGAGATTCATCATCATCCCAATTCACATTAGGATCAAGGGGAGTATCTGCTGCTCTAGCCCCAAGCATACTAGTCTCCTGCATAAGATCTAGAACATATTTCCTTTGAGACAGAGATATAGTAGTAGAAGTCCTTGATACTTCGGTCCCAAGGAAGTATCTTAGTTTGCCAAGATCTTTGGTGACAAAGTGCTTGCACGGATAACTTTTGTAGCATAAATTTTAAAAGTATCACTGCCATAGAGAATAATATCATCAATATATATAATAGGAATCACTATACCAGATTTTGCCTTTTTAACAAAGATAGATTGATATGCATGAGATCTTCAGAAGCCATAGCTAGTCAGAATTTGCTCAGTTTATCAAACCAGGCACGTAGACTTTGCTTGAGACCGAAGATGGATTTCCACAATCGGAAAACTTTATGAGACTCCCCCTAAGCAAGAAACCTAGGAGGTTGCTCCATATAAACTTCTTCCTAAAAATCACCATAGAGAAAGGCATTCTTCACATCCAGCTACAGGAGAGGCGAGTCAAAATTCACAGCAACAGAAAGGAGAACCCGCATAGAATTCAGCCTAGCAACAGGAAAGTAAGTCTCAAAATAATCAATGCCATAAGTTTGAGTGTATCCTTTGACTACCAAGCGTGCTTTTAGTCTCTACGATTCCGTTTGGGTGATACTTAACCGTATACACCCAACTGCAGTCAACAAGTTGACAACCAGAAGGAGGATCAACCAGTTCCCATGTAGCTCTGTCAGTAAGAGAAGACATCTCCTCCTGCATAGCATGTGTCCATGTTGTACTCCACTGAGCATCAGTGGTATTCTTGGGAAAAACAACAACAGATAGTAGTAACAAAATTACTAACATGTGAACTGAAACGAGCAATAGATATACAATTAACAATATTGTGAGAAGGCAGGAGCGAGTACCCTTTCTAAGAGCAATAGGTAAATGAAGATCAGAAGTTACATGTACTGGATTAGGACCTTTAGGAGACGAAGATTGGTTGAGTGGGGGAGTCTTCAACAGTAGCAGAATTTTGTGCTCTATTCTTGCGCTGGTAAACAATAAGAGGAGAGGTACTCGTGTTACTCTCATCCACCGGTCCAGTAGTAGTAGGATCAATAGCAATAGGTAAAAGGGGACGAAATAATATATGTAGTCAAGCTCTTCCCTTTTTCTGAGTAAAAGGGGGTATCTTCAAAGAAAACTACATCACTGCTAGTGAACCATTTCCAAGTAGACGGATTATAACAGCGATACCCTTTTTGTATTGCGTGAATATCCAAGGGAAATGCACTTTTCAGCACGAGGAGACAACTTATCATGACCACGTCCAAGAAGCCAAACAAAACATGTCAACCCAAAAATCTATGAGGTACAGAGAAGAGTGGTACTTGAGGCTGTAAGACCTGGATTGGGATCTTGTTGCCAATAACAGAAGATTTCATGTGATTTATCAGATAACATGCAGTAAGAACAACTTCATGCCAGAAATGTTTTGGGACATGAAAATGAAGCATAATGGTCCTAGTAATTTCAAGCAGATGGCGATTTTTCCGTTCAACAACCCCATTTATTGAGGGTGCACGCACAAAAGGTTTGATGAGTGGGACCAATGGATCAACAAAATAAGGCAACCTCTTTTTGAATGAATTTCAGAGCATTATCAATTTGCAGAGTTTTAATAGGCACAGAAAACTGAGTTTTAATTTCAGTAAAAAATAATTAATAGCCGGCAACCCTTGAGCCAGATATTTCAATAGAAAAAGCCATGTAGTGGGGGAAAAATCATCAATAAAAAGAATAAATTATTTATTTCCATATAAATTTGGTACATTGCATGGACCCCATACATCAGCATGAACTAAATCAAAACTAGCTTTACTACCAATTTGAGACTTCTTAGGAAAGATCTAGATTGTTTGCTCAACTGACAGGACTCGCATTGAAAGGTGTTTACTCCTACATCAGAAATTACATGTTTTAATTTATCCACAAAGCCATGATGTAGAGTCTGAGTCCACGTACAGTAGATAGCAGCAACAATAGTAGAAGGTCGCCTAGACTCCAATCCTAGGCGGCAGCAGGCAGTAGAGATACTGGGTTGTTCGGTTAAATGTAACCTAAAACTACGCTGAAACGCAGCAAAGAACCCGACGGCTTAGAGGTCGACACGAGCAGAAGAGAAGACGCCGAGAAGGCGCAGTCAATCAAGGCAGTAGCAGCAGCTGCTCTACGTCGGCAGCAGCGGGGAAGAAGCATGCGGCGGCGGCAACACCTAACCCATCCGACGACAGAAGCGGCGGCGACAAGGTCAGGCAGCGGCAACGGTGGCCAGGAGGCCTAGCGGCAGCAATTGGTTAGGCTACCCGAAGCTTGTACGGCCGGCGGCTAGCCCCAGAGGCTCTCCTTGAGTAGAGTCGGCGGCAGGCTGCTGGTCAGCGGCTGATTTGAGCGGCATTGGGAGAGAGAAGGGAGAGAGAGAAAGATGCGACAGGGGTAGAGAGTAAGGGTTAGGCGACCCGCTCTGATACCATGTAGAGAGGGAGTTTCAGGCTTCGTGAGAGACACAACGTGTGTCCTATCATATATATATTAAACTATAAACGAACATTTACGTAGAGATCCATACAATATGAAAGAATAACATAAGACATTAAGAAAGACACAATAAGAGTAATATGTAACAATAATATACACATATTCGCATAAATAATTTCATGTATAGTAGTTGCATGCATAAATATCTTACAGGTGTTATACATATATATCATACACACATGTGTACATATATAGATGCACTATGTATATAGACAACAATTTCTCGATGTTTACTTAAATAGTTGACTAAATTAGTAATCTTATTTCATACTATAGTACTTTTTTCTGATTCTTCAAGTATTTTCTCAAACTTCAACTTTTTCCAGCAAGAGGAAAAATCGCCAAATCCAAAATTTGTCAGTATGTTTGTCAACTCTTAAGTTAAGAAGGCTAGATTTTTCATAATCTTCTTCATTTATGATATGTTTTTCTTTTCCATCATCATCCTACTTCAACCCTTTACGTCGAGCAGTGTTCAAATTAGATTTTAGACATGTAGGTTGTGTAACAACAAGCATGTCCCCATTTAATTCATGCCAGCTTATGCTCACTGTTATAAATATTTACCAGGTAACCCTCACAAAGCTAGCATGTAGCTGGTCCTTTAGAATCAATAAGGTTGCTATATCATGATAAAGATAAAGAACGTATGCAGATGGTTTAGTTCTTAAACGTCCATTGCGTGTCACTTTGCTTTAATTACCATCAAGGTCAAAATATGAATCTTGGAGAGGTAGACAAATGCACATTATGTGACTTGCAATCTCACGTGATTAACAGTGTTTTGCATAATGAAAAGTTATCACATACTGTTAGTGAATGATTCGTTACGACCACACCTTTCTCTACCTCAGTCCTGCAAAAAATAAAAACAATGAATAAAATTCTATTGATTGTTCTAGCATGAAAACAACGATAGGAAACGAAAACAAGATAAAAAAAGATATTTCAATTGGTATATTAGTTAATTTCAGGGAGAAAAACTGAAGGATGTGTCTAGAGTTATAACTTTGCCCTCAAAAAGAAATGATAAACACAGTCGTTGTTATCATTTACCAAATCCATGAGAGAAAGCATCTCAAATTACCATATCATTACATAGAATGCTATCAAAATCTATGTTTGATACTATATCATTGAAATAAAATAAATTGACACCACATGCATGAAGCAACATGCACAACATGTAGCACATTCATTATTGGATATGAATATGAGAACAGTTTTTAAGTAATCAATAGAAGCTGTAGAAGATGTAAGGGTATGGATTAACACATTAGTTTTTTATCTATTTATTTTGCACTCTCTTTAGTCTCTTGTATTTTGTCCCATATAGATGAACTCAGTAATGAGGGACTCCTCCTATCCTATATATAAGGAGGATGTCTATGCTTGTATTAGTTGATCTCAATATTACAAATCTATTCTATTCACATGGTGCTAGAGCAGTTCGATCCTCCCTAAGCATCTCTACCCTAATGCTTCCCTTCTCTTCCCCCTAAGCCGCCACCCACCCCTTCCCCTTCCATCTTTCTCTTCACCATCCTGCCGCCATGCCTTTCCGTATTTCTTTTCGTCCCGCTTCCCTATTCCACACCACCAGCCGTTGCCATCTGTCTCCCCCCTATTGTTCCCTCTCCAAACCACGACCTGTTGTGGCCCATCCCTCTTTTGTCGATCCATGCCTCCGCCCTTCACTTTTCCTAGATCCCCAACCCCTGCCACACATCACCCTTCCCACCTCGTCCAACCGCTGCTTCCTCTACACATCTGCCCCTGCTTGATCTGCTTGTCTCCCGCCGCCGCTCACCCTTCCGTCCAAGTCGTCGCTCATCAGCCACCCACCAGCC